>CM056744.1:21237172-21444667 GCA_029851415.1 Eretmocerus hayati | reverse complement strand
AATCAAACTCGAGAGGGACAACCACTTACATTTCGGATCCTGGTCGCCTCTCGTGTTCGTCGTCTCGCACTCTGATCCGACAGCTCTTTTGCACTTCGCCTCTCGTGCCTGAGCTACAGAAGATCAGCCAGGTCGACGCTATATTCTGGCGCGCCGCTTCTTCAGCTACACGAAAAATCGGTCTCGCGCGCGTGATCATGATCGATCGCGTTCGATCGCAAGGTAACCCGCATGGTACCCTCTCAAGCAGCCCTCGGACAAAATCTCCCCTTTTGCCCTCTTTCGCCTATATATTACCTGTGTGTGTGTGTGTGTGTGTGTGTGTGTGTGTCGCGTGCACGCGATGTGTCGGTCAAACCACACCGTCACACCTCAATCGCATTTACAGTACCGTCCAAAAGTTCTCGATGGGTGATCCCTCGAGTACGCTGACTTGCAACAGCAATAAGTCAAATTCTATGCGTTGTACGAAGTTTTCAAAAAAGCATCTTAAACAGCAGAAAAAAATACTAACTTTTACTGGGTTTGGATGATTTTTATCAAAAATTTTTGAAGATCCTACACGCTGATGAAAAGATAGAAAATCTAAAAATTTTTTACTTTCATTGAGACACCTACAGTTTCAATGCGAATGAAGATACGGCAATTCTGAAAAAAGCATCTTGTAGAGCGGAAAAAATGCTACGCGTGGCTATTTTTTGATTATTTTTTACGTCCGGTGTATGAGAATGTGCAAGCTGTCCAAATCCCCAAAATCATGGGTTTTCACCGTTTTCTGTACCGTTTCCAATGATAAACAGTCATTTTGGATATCTAGACAGCTCGTACGTTCTTATACGGGGTACGTAAAAAATAAACAAGAAATGGCATCACATAGCATTTTTTCCGCTTTACAAGATGCTTTTTTCAGAATTGCCGAATCTTCATTCGCATTAAAACTGCAGGTGTCTCAATGAAAGTAAAAAATGTTCAAATTTTCTATTTTTTCTTCAGCGTGTAGGACCTCAAAAAATATTCGATAAAAATCATCCGAACCCAGTAAAAGTTAGTATTTTTTTTGCTCTTCAAGATGCTTTTGTGAACATTTTCGTACAACGCATAGAATTTGACTTATTGCTGTTGCAAGTCAGGGTACTCGAGGGATCACCCATCGAGAATTTTTGGACGGTACTGTACCTCTCCTTCAAAACCTTAGGATATGCGATAAATTCTGATCAATTTTTGATAGATTATAATCATATGTTTCTTCGATAATTTGATATCACTCTCGAATTTTTTGGGTCTAATCGACATATTATCCATTGAACACAGCGGTAGCTGTGCTCGAAAGCAGGTATGGCGAAGCCTTCGAGCAGCTCCGCTGTGTTAATATACGCGCAAGTTGGACAATCTAACCTCTTCGAAATTTTCGAACATACACGAGTCATCAATGCCATAATGCCGACGTTAAAGACAGGGCATCCTCGTATCAAAACCGTTCAGAATTGCAGGCCCCCCAATATGGGCTTTGAATTTTGGTCGATCGGGCATTTCTGCGTTGAGATACGAGGTATCGTATTTTGAGGAGGCTGCAATCGCTTTTGGAGAGAAAGTTGTTTCGACGGATGTAACGTCATCCGCCAAGGAGCCAGGAGCGCGAATATTTCGAATCCCGTACAAACTCGCGAGCGTGGCCGAATATTTCATTGTTGACAAAACAACTGAGAACATGCATCGACTCAATTCTCCTGGTATTTAGTAAATGGTGATCCGGGAAACAAGATGACAATATTGTTTTTATTAAACGATTTTATTGCACTTCACCGAGCTCATAATTTTCGACATGCGAGAAAGTTTTTCAGTTTTGAACTACAGCAAAACTCGAAGCGAGAAAGTTGTTCGGAACATAGAGATATATCTCTATGGTTCGGAATCGTCTAAATAATGTTAATTCCCAAGATTCAGATCGATTGATGCAAGAGGAAAAAAGTTCTAAGAGTTTGATTGAGATCGTTGTCGTAGCGCCGTGAACTCCGAGGTGAACTCAGATTGTACTTTCCAGCCGCTTAGATCGGAATACGAAAACTACTGACACTTTTTTCCTGTTGCATCATTCGATCTGAATCTTGAATATTTACATCATGTAGGCCCTTCCAAACAACTTTCTCGCTTTGAGTTCAAAACTGAAAAACTTTCTCGCATGTCGAAAATTATGCCTGCGTCGAAGGAGCTTATGAAAATCGTAAAAAATGCTATGATTTTTCTAATTTTTCTGGGACCGTTTTTCACCACAGATCTTCCACTATATGCAAGCATGGCTCTTGAACTATGTGTGTACAAAATTTCAGGTCATTTCATCGAGTCATGTCACAGTGACGACGTGGTATGTATTGGCCGTGCGCCGCGGTTGCTTTATGCATAGTTTGTAAACTTGAGTATTGCCACCGAGACTTGAGTTGGAGGGGATAGCCGACTCTACCGACGCTCGCATGGTGAGCGCCGCGCGCACTACCTGCGCAAAATCACGCGGACTCTCTTGTATAAGCCAACATAAGAAGATCAAGAAATGTTCCTCTTGGTCTCTCTCTGATTGTCAGAAAGCTCTCATATTTGAGGTGGTGCAAGCTCACATATTCCTGAATCGGGTCATGAGCAGAAAAAATCTTTCCTTGACACTTTGTCGCTTACTGTTTTCGATAGAAAGTCACGGCGCGCGAGAGCGTAAAGACGTATTTTTCAACAATTTTTCTGATTTTATCAGAGCGATTCCGGGGGGTTGTGCGGGAAACATCTTCAAGAGCATCGCCTCGACAATGACCGTCTCAATCATGAAGCCGATCTGAGGATAAAGAGTTGAGATACAATGAGGTTTTCTATACTCAAAAATGCGCTCGCCGCTGACTGTCCTGTCACTGCTCGCGTCTTCTGCTAACCTGTGCGGAACCGGGCGAGTGTCACAACATTTATCATTAAAACACATAATCACTCTGCCGACGACAAGCAACGGCCTACACAATGCATGCAGGACCACTTCTAGTTCCGATTTGCACAACTTTTGACGACACAATTGATCAAGCATGATATTATGAGCATTCACACACTGCCATGCGCTGAAACAATCGGACGAGTCCGCGCGATTTCTCCATATGTGAGCCGGCTGCACCGAGGTGCTGCGGCTGGCCTGCAGGCGTCGTGACAGTCTAGTCTCGGTGGCAATATACGAGTTAGTCTAGTCGGCATAACCCTGCAGTTGCGACGGCACGCGGATGGACAACTCTGCGTAGAAGCTTATATTTCATTCCTATCAGTCTAGCCGGTAACGCAACTGGCTGAGACATGTTTCGCGGTTAGGTGAATAATCATGGAAAGGAAATTGAACTAGCGAACAAGAGAACGAGGATCAACAGTTATTTGTTCAAACTGATTGGATACTCATTTACTGATATATCCACCCATTGTAATATCTCGACTGGTGTGATTTCTATTTACCACAAATCGTTATAGTCTTTTTTAAGAATCATTAAATCAAAAATGTTCACCATCTCTGGAAGTGTTAAGAGTTTCGCCCTTTCCTGAGGTTTCCCTCTCAGAGATCCTTTCACTTTTTGGAGATAGTTTCAATCCCACATTCAGACTAGGCGAAATCACTACGATTGCTGGAAGAATTATCCTGATGGAATATTACGCGGGATTTCCTACGTAAGTCTCTTTTGAATCCGAAAATCCATGTTGCCAGACGAAATTCCATTGCAAAATTGTTTAAAATGATATTGCTCAAATGAGTTGTCGATAACAATTTTCTTCGATTCGGAAACAAGTCTTTGAGATTATTTGGCTGATTTGAAACAGGAAATCTCTCATGTGATTCACGAGAACCGTGAAAATCTCATGCATGTTTCCGAAGTGAAAAGTTGTTGATCGGGATATTTTTAACGATATCCAATAGCAAAAATGTATGTTCCCGAGAAATGACCCATTGCTTTTTCAATGTGAATGATGGATACTTGCGCTGGCAACAGGGATTTTAGGATTCAGAAGGGTCCTTCCACGCGGATCCCGCACAAAAATTCCACCAGAATAATTTTGTCAGCGATGGCGGTGATTTCACCCAGTCTAATCGTCCGATTACCATTGTATTACTTTGCATGAGGCTCTTCAATTTGTGCTCCACAAAGCGCATGATTTACCATAGTCTTCTCCACTATCAATAAAAGTCTTGAAGACACGGAAACACTATGAACCCACTTGAACGACTGCGAAGGCACCATTGTTGAGCTCAAACAATCGTATAATAGTGAAGACATGTACGTGGATAGATCGTGAAATTGTTGACACCTGTGTCTCCATATTCACGGTTATTTTGGTTTATCGGATCGAAGGTCGATATTGTATGTATGTGTTTACAGGAAATCGTTCAGCGATGAGCGTGATAGGTACCAATTTCATATTGGGCACTAATTAACCTATGGGCGAAAGATGCCTCAGTCAGTCGCGTAACTGGCCTACGATTTCATTCAGTTGCGTTACCGGCTAGACTGATAGGAATATAATATAAGCTTCCACGCAGAGTTGTCCATCCGCGAGCCGTTACGCAACTGACTAGACAGTTACGTAACTGGCTGATTTACCTATCTGGCTACGACATATACGCACTGTTATGAATTGGTGTTCGTGACCGAGTGTGAGTGAAGATCTGTGTGAGCATCTGAAAAGATGACCGTGTAAAGGCTTGTACTGGTTTTAGAGGGCTGTCCGAAAGGCGGGAAGGTTCGTTCATTGATTAATAGTTGAAGGTCAAGAAGCTGGGAAATAGAATTTTTGGATTAGAAAAGGGATGTTTTAGAAAGGTAGAAAAATAAGGAAAAGGAAGAAAAAGTCCTCCTTGACTGTTTCGCTCCAGCCTACTCCGTTTGGGCTCGTTAATAGGACGACTGAGGACCTGTCCTAGACAGAAAGACAGAAATAAGGACAGAACATAGGCAAGCACGGAAAAATGTGATAACTGTCTGATTCTACTCGGCAAAATAACTATACGCGCATGTTGAAGTGTAAACTCTAAATAGACGGTGGGGAAGCCGAATTGGCCCCATGCATTCTGGATCGTGAGGGATGAGGTCCGTGCATAGTCATATCCAGAGCTGCAACGAGTAGCCAGAGCCGTGCAGAGGGTGACCCGCTGGTCGCTCGATGAATGCTGATTCCATCAGTCCTCCGACGTCGGTGGTCGGCAGCTCAAACTGTCGGACCAGCAACCCAATACTTACGTACAAATCGTGTAAAAATGACATATCTGGCAGTACGTTGGACCTATGCCGAGCGTATCAGTGTGGGTCTGCCGCGATCTCCGATGGATAAATTAACCCCATGATTATACGTGCCGCACGACGAGAGGAAAAAACGAGGGAAAGAGAAAGAACTTGCTTCATCTGGATGTCTTGAGAATGTCACAATAACGACATCTTGAAGTTATTGTGGCCTATACCTACACCTCTATATCCTACGTCGATCATATTACAGCACATTACCGATCGATGTTTCGGTCGATAAGATATTTTATCGCGCGAAAATTTGCATTTGTCACGTCAAAGGCGGATATGTATGTACTATCATGCTTTTGACGCGTATACCCTTTTAAGGTCATGAATACATGAAAATATCGTTCTACGGTCTATAATACCACATTAATACACGACATGCTGGAGATGTTGTAGTATATTTGATATACATCTCTCGATTTGGATTTTTACGTATATCGTTACTTCAACTAACAAAGAAAAACAGTTTTTTGATCTGCATTTGATGAATATCCTACGAAATTTATGTAAAACTCCCTATCTTTTTGGACAATATACACAGATCTATTGTAGATCAATCTAAGTGAGAGAGTAAGATTGTATTTGAGCCTTATTCCGCTGAATAATTCAGAAATAATTTTTTGAAGCCTCCAACCAAGAAGCTCGACGTTCTACAGTGGTGAAACTGTACCGCGGTATTTCGTACTTGCGATTTTCTGGCACAGGCAGTGTCATAGCTAGTTCAATCGAACGATGGTGAATTTTTAGGAACAAGTCTGAACTTTTTTTGGGGCTTAGATTTTCTTGTCGAATGAATTAAAATTTGCAAGTAGAAGATATTTTCATCAGTTCATCCATCGCCGACATTCTCCTATCATCCCACGACAGTAAATATCAAATCTTGCGCCATTCACGCACAGAATATTGAGGCTCGAATTTCGAGCTCTCTGACTGTACAACTTACTCGGAATGATTACTTTAGTCTTAGATTGTATTCTTGCATGAGCGGCTTCATTTTGCATCGTTTGGCACGACGTTTTGAGAAAAATATGGACTCAAAAGAGCTCTGATTCTCAAACGAGTTAAAACCTACAACGATGTATGTAAATTTTACCTATGCATACCATTTTTTAGGATAATATGATGTTTCAGGCTTTAAAGGAGCTCGAGAAAGCCTTTGAGACCAAAACACTCAAGTACTTTTGGCATCCGAAGTATAATTTATTGGATAAAATATCAGACGTCACTTTGGAAAATTGGTACCAGAGTTTGAAAAAGATAATTGTTAAAATTGAAAACGATTATAATGATAATCCGAATGTAACACCAGGACAGTCAAAGTTGGCAGAATTTGTCCGTGAGTAACCCTGTCTCAATTCTACACTCGCAAGTGATTCATGTTTTTGCCTTGGAATTCAATTTCCGGATCTTGGATCAGAGAAAAGTTTTCTGAATTTAGTCATTATTTCGTATCTTCAAATACTAGAATCAATTGATCAAAATTAAACTTCTTCGATTACAGTTGTTTCTTTCATTAATCTGATAATTATCCAACCGAAAAATAATACTGATCTTTCTTTTAATTTTCAGTAGGCAGCAATGGAGTAAGGATAAGCGTTGGTGAGTTCAAACACTTTCTGCAAAGTATTTGTTTGATGTTGTAAGAAATCTGACCTTGTTTTTGATGAAAAAGTGGTCAATACATTTGACAATCTCATTAAATGAGAAATATTCATCCAAGCATCATTCAACCCGCCATATCAAAATACTCATTATATGAGTAGTCCCGCGGAAATTCATTATCGAGGTTTTTTTGGTGCTTTTTTGGGGCAATCGTTAGTTTTCCAACCCATGGTTATAAAAAACATGTATCGCCGGAAAAGGGGTCAAAATGTCAGTTCCATGCCCAGGGATTCTTGCTTTTTCGGACTTTGCGGGTGTGAAGTGCGCGCCGCAGTGTGGCTCGTCTGAGATTCGGGCAGGCAAATTTATAAAATACATGGTATTATTGAGCGTCAAATCCCACGGCTACGAAAATCGAAATACCACTTTTTGTTTATGTACGGTGAGGTCGTACATTTTGTGGCACAATTTTGCCTTGTATACATTCCGGTTCCCTCGATAAAAGTCAAAATTTGCCTCAGTCGAGGCCTCCCCGCACCAATTTTTTCTTAAAAGGACCCCGCACAAAATGATTGGGGATTTGATCAAGGTGAATTTTAATGAACATTGGTAGCTGATAGATCTCAAAACGCCGATCGACTTTGTCATTAGGTGGAAAGAGCTGCGCTATGGATCGATTTCGCGATAATTTGATTCTGAATCAAGACAATAGCAAGGTTACACAGGCTAAGTTGACACAGTTTATCGATTTTTTGGGAGCCTTACTTGTTCGCTGACCGATTCTTCGATTTCTACTCACAAGGGGAGTCCGGAGTCTCCGGGTCCTGAAATCTCACCAAAAATTTTTTACAGGTTCTTACCACCTAGAATATGAAGAATCTAAAGCAACTCTGTCAAATGGGCTTCCCGTTCAGAGCTACAGCCTATGACATTAGCATTGCCCATATAGGCCCATATTAAAAATTGATATATATAGATATACTAGCAATGTTGACGTTTCTGGCTGTAGCTCAGAACGGGAAGCCCATTTGACAGACTTGCTTTAGATTCTTTATATTCTAGGTGGTACGAAACTGTGAAAAAATGTTGTGAGATTTCAGGACCCGGAGACTCCGGACTCCCCTTGTCAGTTTGAAGCGTTTTGCACGAGAAGCACACGCAGAAATTTCTCACCAAATTAGAAAACAAATCGAAATGCAGCTCATGTTTATATCAAGTATCCTCGAGATCATGCAAGAGTAGTCGACATCACGGACAGCGTGCCTCTCGGCGTGTTTGTTTTTGTGCAGCTAGTTGTGAAGTCAGAACTAAGTATTTCAACAGATGAAAATATACCATTTATTTTGGGCGAAGGAATAGATTCAGTTTTTTCTCAAGCACTCGATAAATCAGTTTATCTAGAGTACAAAAGTATTGCGTCGAAAAGTTGCGGAACGTATGATAGACCTGAGCACATAATCACTGAGTACTCGTGCAATTAATCTATCATTTTCGATCATCCAAGATGAGCAGAGATCTCAAAAATCCTCACTCGAAAATGATCTTGTAGTCAATATCGGTAGCTAGTCTCGCTGTTTCTTAGTGATTCATAATATGGAAAAAAATTGAATAAAAAGTTCAAAATATAAAACATGGACTCGACATTGTTCAATGATTAGAGATATGTCCCTACTATTCTTGCAAAATCCATCGAATTGAGTGGAAACCAAAGAATATGTCGGGTATTAGACATCAATAGAGCGAGCAATCAAGCGGAGAAACAATCAATAAAACGTGTCAACGTAGTCTAATTAACCATACTGTTGTCTTGATTTTCACTTAAATTATCTCAAAATCGACCTATAGCAGCTTTTCCTGTCCATTGACACAAATAATCAGCGTACTGAAACGTACCAGGCTGCTCAAATTTATCAAAATTGACCTTAGTTCAGTTCGCATTGATTTCGTGTGAGGCCCTTCACCGCGAAAAACAGCTTTTCCAAAACAAAAAATATCGAAAATAATTTATTTCTCGATATTGAGGAATACATTTATCGCGAAAACCAACTTTTGCTGAATTTTCTGGTAATTTCCGTGATCTAATACTGGTGCGACCCTATAGCGTTTCTAGCCAACTTTCCTCAAAATTCAGTCTTTTCACTCTAATGTTCAGAAACTCTCGAATAAGTTTGGGGGCCTCGAAAGCTTTCTATGGACCATTCATGGGTGTACCAATTTTCACTCGAAACAACGCTTCGGGTCATCTAAATATGCCCTTCTTCAGGAAAAAATGGTTTTTCGCTGGATGGGGGATATACAATGTAACCATGATATTTCAGGCAAGTTTTGGAGATCATGGTGGTAAAATATCAATCCATATCCTGCAACCGTGTTATCCATGTCATTCTTGTAGTATGTACCGATGATTGAAAATGTTTATGTTCGTGCGCGAGTTAATTTGTATGTCTTTTAAAAATCCGAAGAATACATCTTTGAACCGTCGGGTGAGATTTGGTTTAGGTACAATTTTGACCCCTGAATATCGACATTTCCGCGAAACTACTTGTATAAGTTTATAAGTATTGAAAGTACGGATAAAATACGTCCTTGAAACTATTGGGACTCCTATTCGCTTTATCTAGCATGCGAACTAGAATTCTAATTTTTGATAGCAGTAGAAGAGAGTTCAAATCTTAACCCAGAATTGAAAGCTGTGTTCTGACTGGCTACGAGAAACAGGAATTTGATGCAATATGCTCAACAATCTTTCCCAAAGGGATCAAAAATATTTGAAACCTGCGGGTGCTGAAATTTTTTTGTCTTGACAATTATTACGTATCATATGAAAATTTTCTTGCCATTCCTCTTTCATACATCAATATGAATAATGTATATTTCTTTCCAGATGGGCTTGAACGGAACTTGGCACAACTACGGTTTCGCTAAGTGATGCAGGAACGTCTTTTGCATGAAGTGACTCTGGTTAATCTACGTTCATCGAGATCAATTGACTTGAACTTTTACTCGATTTTTTAACACTCTCAGTATCTACTGCTGACTATTCCTGATACTATCTCATTAAAAGAAAAACTAAGCAATGAAATCAAAAGTTTTTGAGATCATTTGTCATTACTAATTTTTATAATTATAACATCAATAAAATAGTATTTGTAATTATTTTTATGTCCCCAGAAATTTAGATTAATGCGCATAATCATATTGGTAGAAATCTATTGTCCGAACTCAATTTCCTTTTTTTTGCGAACCTGTCACTCGCTTACTTCTTCAACATAATTCATCTTATGTCGTTATGATCATGTGGACTAGGTATCCATTTCATACTTCGAGAAATTATTTAAAGAGTATCACTTATTTCGACGAGATTACGTAGATTTAATGGAGAACCGGTGAGTTGTTCCTTGGTCGATTCAATGGCAAGAAATATCTGATGCTAAGACTCTCGAGAACTACCTATCGCAATTTTAGTAGAAGAGCCACAGACTCCGCGGATACCTCGGCGAAATGATGTCGAATGTCAACTCTAATATCGGTTTTTTTTTCAAAAGTTCGTGAATTTTTAAATAGCTATATTCTAAATGAGTCATAGGATTGGCATAATTACCTTTTTAGCTTGCGATTTCCACAAATCTCTAAAAGTTTCAAGACTTCGGGATGACGGTCAATGACCCTTCAGAAGTCCCCCTCCCCCTTCCCTCATTGTTTAGCAGATATTTTCTTACGTGTTTTGACTTTTCTCAACTACCGAAGTTCATTTAAAAGCTCGTTTCAAAACCTTTAAAACGAGCTAAAAGATATCCCAATTCAATCGAACCAGAGGTTGATCTATCTATTTAAGAGAAAAAAAGTTTTTCAAATAAAAACAGTGAAAATATGCAATTTTACCGTCATAAAGTTTGCTGAGCGACCAAGACCTCGTGAACCCGTCGTTTTGCTGCACACAGGCTGTATTCTTCGCAGTTTTTATCCTATTCGCTATTATACAATCAGTCAGTGTGCAGATATCTCGACTCTCTGATGCAATCTTGATTTTATTGTGGGTCATAGAACCTTTCAAAAGAAGAAAAAATAAAACTACCTACTCGCAGATTGCCTTCATACTTTTTTTTCTTTAGCGGCACAATCTCCATACACTCGCTACATATGCGTGATGCTGAGGTCACCCAATATCCATTTCTCGCACCATCGATTCTTTCACGCCATCTAGATAACCAAGTCATAATCACTGTGAAATTACAGTGGAAAAATCAGGCAAGATTGAAAAATTAATTGAATCATTCGAACCGATTCGAACTCGCTTGCCGGTGAGCGGGATAAACAGTCGAGAAGTGTCTGGCACCTAAAAATAGAACATTTTGAGAGGCGGGGGCGTAGTTTCTTCCAAAGCTGTTTTCTACTACACAATAGCTACATTCCTTACTTGAGTAGCTCTCTACGACTTGGACTGAGTAATGCGTATAGATCGGCTCGCGTAAAATGGAAAGAGGGGATCATGAAATTCGGCAGCTGTTTACTTGGAGGTGAAGAAAGAGATGGCTTCGCCATGGCCACCACTTCAATTTTTCAGTCACGTCCAGTCGTTTTGACGTTCCAGAACTCTCTTTGACACATCGTAATGCGATATTCGTAACTCTGGTGTGGATTGTGCACATTATAAACAGAGCTTCAAGAATATCTTTCGTATATAACAGGATGCTTCTACCATGATTCAGATTCATGTACCAAAACTGTTTTCGAAATTATCCAACTGATCCGATAAGGATCTAATATCGAAGACTGCTGACTTTACTTGTGAACTGCAACTGGTAAAATTGGTACTTTCGTGGGTACTTTTATTCAATACTCGACCCAACTATAATACTGCCTTAAAATGTGTGACACTGCTAATCAAAGTCGCAAATTTCAAGACGACCATGTTTTTCAAGAGATTAGTAAATTGCTGACGCTGAAAGTAGAAGACAAAGCAATCAATAACCGGCATCTGTTTATGGTGAGTTCTCTTTTTTACTCTGCGAAGTCATATAGCATGAATCTCAGTTGTGAGAAGTTCTTGTGTGATTGGAATAAAAGAATTTGTCGATTTCTCAAATATCTCCGAGATTCTTTGAGATATCAAGGAGATTCAATGTAGCGACGATTCTGAAAGACTCTAAAGACCGCGGCGTTACTTTTGCGATATCTCAAAAGTTCATCGAAATACTTGAGTACTCAGCAACGTCGGCAAGTGTGCAACATTGACAGGACTCCCACATGCCATTTTTCACGGAAAAATTGAAGTTTATAATTGATTTCATTGCATCAACACATCATTTTTTTACCAGAATAAGGATCTTGGGCGGGGATTATGCTGTCATTCCTATTCATTTCAAGATTTCACGAATTTACGACGAAATTCGTGTCTCCACGCAGTTGAAAGACCCCGCTGAGGCTCGGCAGACTCTTTTCAAATTTTGCGACAATCAGTAACAATTTATTTAGACAGTTTCAATAAGTTTTTTGGTGTGCGTTTCTGCCATTTTGAGAAACTCTCGATCTGACATCCTCACGCGTACTTTTATCAGCTTGTATTGAGAAACCTGTTGGTGGAGGCATACACTCGATGAATATGCCGATTCCTCCAGCAACTGATTGTGGATCTAAATATCATACATCTTCACGAGTGAAAATATCTAACAGTCTAATATTACTCCTTGAAAAATGGAAATGATTATTTCTCATGTATCAGCAATACCATCATATTATTTCTTTGAAGTTTTTTCTATCATCTCCGGCTAGACCTCTCGTAACAAGGAATTTTTTTTGTAATAGGTTGAGAGAGATATCATACCACACATGAAAAAAGCTGATGATCTTTTTGCTCATATGTACAAGGAAATAGTTTTTGGAGGCAGCTATTATAAGGGTACAAAATTCGGTAAGCCGGATGAATATGATTTACTTATGGTCGTTAAGCTTCCAATTGACTACAGTAAAATCATTGTGAGTATTGAATTACATAATGTTCGATAGCCATAAATCTTTCAAACATAGAAATTTGTTGCTCTCTTTGTAGATTGATACAGATCATGAAAACTATGCGTACGTTAAATTTAAAGTGGATAAGAATGATATCTCGAATCAGCTCGATGAAAGATCCAGGTAAGTCTTAAGTAAAGGAAACAAACCATTCGTGATGAATCTATTATAAAGAACTGACGTAATTCAGGAATAACCATACCAAAGAGATTTTTTTTATCGAGTTCGATACAATTTTTGACCCGAAGTAAAGTTAACCGGACAGCAAGGGTAATTCTCCTTGACACAAATTTCGAACGTCCCAAGATTACCCTAACTGTGCCCCTAATTTTTATCGAAAAATTCTGTGCGTGCGGTTGACTCCGGTAGTCGATGGAAAAGAATTCTGGTCTGATGGGATAATCTCTCGGAAAAGAATTCGCTTTTTGGAAAACCTTCCCACTTGGGATGGAATAATACATCATGGGCCAATGCGAGGTTAGGTTGTTTTGAAGCATGGGAATCACGAGGAGAAAAGATTCCCAGTGCCTCAAAACGGCCCGACGAGCGAGGTGCATATACTATTTTTTTGGTATCAGGGTGACTAAACGCCAAATTTCGGATTCGAGCAGGGAGGACAAATGGTGGTTTAGTCGCACCCAGCTAAAAATTCTATTTCTTTCAAGTTTCACTATAATACAAGCTCGGTGGTACTGAATAGAGTAACTGAGAAAGAGACCTAATTTTACGGCTCTCAAACTCTCAATATTTAGAACGTAGAGACATAAATTTTTTTTTTTTTAAGTTTGAGATTGAGCTTCATGCTCAACAGTCACCAATCATGTGTCTTCGTCAACAGGAAAATTATTTCGAAATGGATCACCGCCGATGGATACCTCAATCAAAATCGATTCCGAGAATGGATGCAAGGAGTTTTTACTAAAGGCGTAGATAGACTACCAATAAATCTTGGCCTATTTAATAAAAGCAATCTGAACTGTAATAGCTCGACGCAGGAAAATTTCCGGGAAACTCCAACTACCAATCTACCGGGCCCAAGATTCTCAGCACAAGCTTCTGCTCACCCGCTTAATATAAACAATCAGAATCCTAACACTTGTCCTGCCTCGACGCGGGAAAATCTTTGGGAAATCCCAACGATGCCTACCAACCCATCAACGCCAACTTCAATTCCCTATATCGTACGTAAGCGCAAAAACAAATTGTCTACAGCGTTAGGTCTATTGCATCAGCACTAACATTTCACTCGTATTCAAAATTTTGACGAATAAAGCAAAAATTTGCGACCAAGCGTGGCTAACAAGTAACAAGCGTCTCAGTCCTAACTTATTGAAACGGAGTTCCTTTACGCTCGTCTGAGGAGTAAAATCGTTCGCGATCAGCTGACCGACACGGCCCCGTGGAACGAGATTCGATGCAACCCGCCATACGATGCAACGAAAAAGCGATACTTTTGCGATATAGGTATACTGCTTGCGCAAGCAACCGAGCGTACTCATTCTCATCAGCATACTTCTTATCGCATCATCAGATGCCGAATGCCGGAATCCGTCTGCTATGGCCTACCGTACCGTTTGAATGCACGGAGCGGGAGCACTATTCGATTGTTGTTGATAGTATTGCTAGATATAAAATGATGAAAGTGATATCGATGGGTTCCTCTGGGCAGAATTTAAAGTATTAATGAATCAGATATTGCTTCCATATCTTAAAGGTACGAAGTTTCACTGTGACATCTTAAATCCAACGATTCAGTGAATCCCAATAAAATTCTCTTCTTGTTCAATCGGCTCTGATGCATTCTGTGAACCGCAATTAAGTAGTGAGGATTCGGATTCAAATTTAGAAGCTTTTTATGTCCCCCACCACAATCTTCTGAAGAGTCCACCCAAGGCCAAGGACTCGTCATTTTCTTTACATAATAGTGCTTAATACTTGATAAAATGATGCAAACTATCTCAATCACTCAGGGGCTCATTGGTGTGCATCTTTATCGGTATCGTTATATGATGAGCATTCAAAACCTTGAACCTCAGTTTGAAGTCGCTCAAAGTTTTAGACTTTGTTGACATTTCCACACATCTTATCAAGGCGGATTTCGGAACTCCGTTCCTTGCGTTTCTCAAACGCACCCGAATTTTTGATAATGGAATTTGAGGTAAAAAACCACCCATCTTTCCGAGCTCGAAAAGGTTTTCTAAAAAATCAGTCAAACAGGATACAGTTTGAATCCTGGATTTTTGGAGAAAGTGGTATTGTTATGAATCATTGACAGAGTATGATACCGTATTGCATACTTATGAATGTAAGTGAATACATCTTTTGTTTGTATAATATTTATAGGTACAAACGGGAACTAGTGGTCCGGCTTTTCCTGTTAAAATGATAACACCCGAGGGTTGTATGATTAGCATTGATCTTGTCCCAGCTTTAGAATTTGAGAACATTCCATTGGGGAATGGGTACCGAAAATTGAATGGAACGGTAAGTATGAATTTGATGATGCGACGAGTACATCAGACAGGTTACTGTAAATGTAACATTTATTGTAATAACGAAGCGAGTCAGGAGCTCAGCAAGTAGAACAGAGATTTTTGATAATGAAAATGGTTGATTCTCTTCATGAATTGTGATGAAAATTCGCAAATTGAACTTAGCGGAAGATTACGGTAAGCATTCATTTGACAAAATTTTGTACATCCCAACTCATTCAATCACGTCAGACAAAAACTAAAACGTTTTTTCATTTTACGTGAAACACAAAATTAAGCAGTTTTGATGCAAAATACTGAAGGCTTTCGCCTCATTCTTCAAAATGAGACAATTTGACAAATCACGTCCGAGTCATGTATCACTTGAGTCGAATACTTCTCTTAGAATCTCCCCGGAAAGACTAGAAATAGTATCATCACATTTTGATTTGATGAAAATGATAATCCTCGATTACTTTGAATGATACGGCGTATTTGAACCAAATGAATAAATTTACCCTTGATTCCAATAAAATATATCCGGGGGAATTCCGAACGAGCAGTTCCTTTGTATTTCTGAGGTATCTACTTTTTATTCTTTTCACAATAAAATAAAAATTCTGGTTCAATGGAGATGATTCCTGCATAACACATTGATGGTTTTGGAGTAGAACCGTGACAGTCATTTTTAGATCTTCCGAAAAGTCGCATAGCACTTCGATGGCTGTATTCGTCATTGAATTCTGTTGTCATGACAATTTTAGCAGCATAAAAATTGGCCTTTATTCTGAATGATGTTGTTAAAGTTTTTCCAAAAAATGAACAGCGGTGAAACGCATTTCAAAATATTCAAGCGATTTCTGACCCAAAGCCATCCACGTAACGAGACAAATTCTACTTTGGCACATTTTATTTACTCAGTTAGCATATTCGTGGAGATTTTTGTGGATGCGTATACCGTTCTGACCTTTCACAATGAAAATCCCGTAGCTCAGAAAGAAAGTGAATCGACACACGGATCCTCAATTTGCCTCGATAACCATAAATTTCATGTATAGAACAATTCGTAATTTAGAGAGTTGTTCCTGATTGATCTATATTGGAAGGGCTTCAATATTTGGCATTTAACTAATGAGTTTAATTTTTTATTCAGAAGTACAGCTGGCTAACAGTGGCTAAACCTATCAAGGATGATTTAATTGGAAAAGGCGCTTTGTGGAGAGTTTGCTTTTACAAACAAGAAAAAGCTTTCTTAAAAGATGATTTAAATGGCGAGATAAAACCAGTTATCCGAATGATGAAGGTACGTGGTATAGTTAGGGTATGGTCCGGGTCAACCCAGGAAAACCTGATCCGGACCACCAAAATTAGTGCATATTCAAATCATTTCTTCATTGTCAATCCCATTCCAGTCCTCAGCTCCTCAAACTTGGCTACTGGTAATGGTTTGGTCATTAGGTCAGCTAGTTGTGAACCTGTGGAAATATATTCAAGCCTTATTATCTTTTTCTCTATTTGTTCTCAAGAAAAATGGTACTTAATATCGATGTGCTTCGATCTTTTGTGGCTCGTCGGGTTATTTGCGATGTTTATACAACCATTGTTGTCCTCATGAATCAAAATCGGCTTGGACACTTTGATATTGATGCTAATAAGTAGTGATCTTAGCCACATCGCTTCTCTTACTGCTTCGAATAGGGCCATGTACTCTGCTTCAGTAGAAGAAGCAGCCACAGAATTTGCTTTCTTGTATTCCAGCAAATTGTACATCGTTCAAACAGTTTGAATAGCAAAACCTGTAGTACTTTTTCTATCAGTTCCACTGTTTCCACCCCAATCCGAATCAACGTAGCCACATAAGATTTCATTGTAACCACCTCAAGCATATGTTAGTTACATATTCATCGAGCCTTTTAAATATCTCAGGACTCAAACATTGCCATAATTCTTTATTATTGTTCTTAGAATATCTGCTCAAAATGCTCACTGCGGCACTCAAATCGGTCTGGTGCATACCATTATATACATTATACACCCTATTAGATTTTGACATGGAGCCCTATATTCTTCGGTGGAATTTAGAGCATCATAATTGAGCTTATGTGGAAGAGGTGTGCCAACAGGCTTAATGTCAATCATTCCAAATTTGGTCAAAACTGACTTGATGTAAGCCCTTTGATCTAAAGTTATTTGACCGAATTCTCTGTGTATTTTAATTCCAAGAAACATTTTTATTTACATCAAATCTGTCATACGAAATTTGTTTCTCAAATAATTTTTGAAATTGCCCATTGTTTCAACTCTGGCTGTAATTATTACCACATCGTCTACATAGAGTATCGCATGAACATTTTGATTCCAATCTCCTGTATCAAGAATATAAATGCATCGATCAACTGAAGAACTTCGAAAACCTTTCTGAATCAGGGCATTTTCGAATGTTTCAAACCAGCACCTTGCTCCTTGCTTGACTCCATATAAAGCTTTATTCAATTTACAGACTTGGTCTTCAGCTGCTTTTATTCCTTCAGGAATTCTCATGAAAATCTCCTCTTTGAGTTCACCATTCAAAAATGCAGTCTTCACGTCCATGTGATGAATCAAAAAATTGAATTGATTCGCAAAAGCTATTAAAAATCTGAAGCTTGAAATTCAAGCAACTGGTGCAAAAGTCTCATCGTAGTCAATCAAATATTCTTGACTAAATCCTCGAGCCACAAGGCGGGCTTCATATTTTGAAGGATTCCCGAATTCATCATGTTTAATCGTGAATACCCATTTGCAATCGACGATGTCTCTATTTTTAGGCCTTGGCACCAAGGTTCAGGTATTATTCATCATATGAGAGTTCAATTCATTTTTTATGGCTTGTTCCCATTGTACTCGGTCATTCCTACTCTCAATTTCTTCCATAGATGTAGGAATTTAGCATATGAGAGAAAAAGCACAGAATATGTAATCATCAACACGATCATCCTCTTCATAAGAGACATTCGGAAGTCCACTAATTCGGTTGCTTCTACGAGGCTCTGATTTTTTTTCCGAATTCCCGTGATTTTCGGATGGAGTGTGGGCATCTGGTATAAATCCAGACTTATCAATATTTTGATGTGATTCGCCTTTTTTGTTAGAGTTTCTGGCCATTGTATTCCCTTCATATCGTAATTCTAAAACTGTAAGCTTTCGATTGACCACAGATACAATGCACTTCTGATTTAAGACGTACAAGTTTCGCGAGGTTTAAGGAAAAAATTGCAATTTTTGTTCCAAAGTTACCCCGGTTGACGGTACCTAGGTCTTGCGGCTGTGAGGCATATATCGTGTGCTATTTTTTGAATTTTAACAGGGGTAAAAATAGGGAATCAGTCAAGATAAAAATAGTAACGTGTATGTAATGTGGGAGAAAAGGAATTCTTTCTTTAAGTTTGCAAACTTATAGATAGTCAACAGACTGCAATTTACAAACAATTACTCATGACCCAAGAATGAGAATCTTGATCACTTGTCACGGCTCTTATTGTGTGTTATAGAAACTTTTGAAGCAAAATTCTGCACACAAAACTCCCTTCAACTCACTTCTCCATCGAGTTATCGAAAACCTTTACTTTCGTTTTCAATAACAGACTATAGAACAAATATTTCAAGATTATACGTGCAGCCTTGTAAGCAAATTTCAAATATAAGTTGCAATTTTAGTGGCTTCCTTATTTAAATTTGTATTCAAAACAATTCGAATAAATGCCAATCAAAAACTGAAGCTCCTACGTGTTTGGCCATGATTTTGCGTCGCCCTTATATTATTAGATTGAATGAATAAATTTGTCGTAATCGATGATTTCTCTCTAAATTACAGAAATTCAGAGATACCCAAAATTGGAAAGGTCTTTGCAGCTATTTCATCGAAACGATATTTTATCATATGTTAGACAGACAGCATAATGATCAATCCGAATCGCTAGCGCGATGTACCAGGACTTGGATTTTCATAAAAGTAAGTGATTCTTAGAATCGTACGCTCCTTACAATAGCTACCCAAAATTTTTACTACGAATAGTAAAAGGTATCCTACAAAAGGGTGGCCAATTGTATCTGTGCTATCCATGCCTACAATGTAAGAAATCTGTTCAACCATAGATTGACACAGAAAATCAACCAATAGGTTGCCTTTTCGCGGCAACCACTCTGGTTGCATTCATAATTCAACCACTGGTTGAATATTTCAGCACTGCGAATATGGGGATGATTGCGAGACCCATAAAATTAATGGGTGGTGGTCTTCGGGTGACACTATTGGATCGGAAACCAAGTTTAATTAGAGTATCTCGTGACCAAATAGAAATAAACATTGGTGGCAGTGCTGGTACTCTTACCAGCATCAAGGTTAAATAATATGTTCTTGCGATTCGTGTTCGGATGGGTGACTACCCGCCCGGGTCTGCCATGTATAGCTCACGTAAAAGATTTGCCCACTCTTCTATTACGGGTATAGTACGAGATCCATGAGATTTGTAGGTGGTGAGTCTCGAGGGAAAATATAGGGTCAGAAAAACAAGTTTCTTCGTGGTTCACCATGAACAAATAGAAGAAAACATCAGCGGTGGCCGCGCGAGCCTTTTTGGTCAGGAATCGAGGTTAAATAACGTTTGAGCGTGGTCTTTTATGGATGGATGACCGTCCGTCTGGGTCTGTCTAGTGTAACGTGCGTGGGAAATTTAACTAGTCAGGTGGTCACCCCTCCAGATACAACCCCGCTGAAACGGTGTTTAACCTCTTCCCGCATTTGTCCACATACGTGGACACATCATTGAATCGGGTTCCAGTAATTCTCCTTGAGTTGGGAGGGAAAATATTTTATGCAGGATCTTCTTTGGCCCAAAGTGGTGGAAGTTCCATGATTTTGGTGAATATGGTCTCATCATTAGTTATCCACTATAGCTGATGATTATGATGAACCATCTCACTCGATCATGCACTTTGAAACGATTCATCTTTTGACTGTAATAACTTACTGAATTTTTATGATGGGATAAGGATACTTCTCGCGTCATGTTTTTTGGTTCCGAATTGATGCTTTTTCATGAAGTTCATCATGAAATTCCCGATGCTAGTGCCTCATTCGTGTTTGACCTCGAAAAGTTCATGCTGTCATAACTCTCACATGGCATCACTGTATCATATCGTGTTTAGGCTCAAAATAATTCTCACGATCCCCACTATGGAATCTAGTAGAAAACGAAGGTCTGAAAACACAGGAAGTAGGTGCGTGCATGAAGAGGTTAACCTGGGTTTCTGACCAAAGAGGCTCGCGCGGACACTGCTGATGTTTTTTTTTTTTTATTTGTTTATAAGAAAACATGGAGAAACTCGTTTTTCTGACCTAAAAATGTCGTCCAGGCACCAATTATTTACCAATCTCATAGGTCTCGTATCATTATTATACCCATAATATGTAATGAAAGAAGGGGAGTTTTCACGCTAGATAAGCGTAGCAATCCCAGGCTAGCGGTCACCAATCCGGGTACGATCACCGCGAAAACATTGCTTAATCTCGATCTTTGACCTAAAATGCTCTGAGGTGCAATGCCGGCCTTGTTTCTTCCCATTTGTTCATGAAAAAACACGAAGAAACTTGTTTTTTGACCCAATAATGTTACCCGGAGTCCACTACTCAACAGTTTTAATGAATTTCAACCAGTGATTTTGGAATGGTCACTCAATCGGTGGGTGAATTTTGGTTGAAAATACAACAACCTGGTTCACTCTTCAACCAGCAAGTGGCCACCGAATTCGGAGGAAAGTCAACCAATTTTTAACAGTATACTGACACAGATCAAGACGAAGTATATTGGTCACAAAATCCACGAACATGCATTTTCTAGTGAAAATGTGAGTTTTGAGGGAAAAAAGTTTTGAATTCAGGATGAAAAAGCGATCACGGTTGAGATGTGGAAGTAGACGAAAGAAGTAGAGCAATCTCCTAAACATGTTCAACGTGGGTGACTTTGGAGCACTCTTGAAATACTTATTTGTAGGACCGCGATGTTTGTTCGGAGACTCATTATTAGGATGTCAAACTAATTCTGTCTACTTATTGTTCATAAATTTAATGAATTTATTCATGACCTTTTACGAAAAAAGCCCGTCTGTTTTACGAAATGTTTTAGGGAAATTCCATTTTGATAAGATTTATTTTTTGGAAAACTGATTGAAAATCGACTAAATGCCTATAAAAGTCACTCTTACTGTTGTTATTGCGTACCACGATTGGAAAAAGTTACCTTTGAAAACTCGACCTGAGTATCTGTGGAGTTCTAGATACAAGCCATTTTTCCGAGGGTATTTCAAATTGGACCCGTTAGACAGTAACGCTTTGATCTAGTTTCAATATCGAGTCATTACATCATCATATAATCGAAATGGCTTTGAGGTATACCTGTATAGTATCATCCGATCAAGGAGTAATGAAAAAAATTAATCCATGTTCTTTAGAATAAGGTATGAAAAAAAATCAAGATGGTATAATAAATTAGGCAATGTCTGGAAATTGTTTCAGGCTTTGAAAGAGCTAGAGAAGGCTATGCAAACCAAAACCCTAAGGTATTTTTGGCACCCAAAATTCAATCTTTTCGAGAAATTACCAACGGAAACTTTAGAAAATTGGGCTCACAGCTTGCGAAGAATAATAAATAAGATTGAAGGTGATTTTGAAGATAATCCCTACGTGTTGGCTGATGTTGTTCGTGAGTATTATATAATAATTTTATTTCCAGTGCTTACAAAACTTATAGTAACTATAACAAGGAGAGTCCAAGGGGTTCCGGAGCTGGATGTGAATGGAACTCTGATAATTATTTCCTTTGAGCACCAAAATATGGTATCCAAAGCCTCTTTTGAAGCTAAGTGGAGTTCAGTTCCCGAACCCCTTGGACTCTTCTCGTAAGTAATTGTCTTTGGTGGTGCGAGAGGAAAAATTTTTCCTTGCTTTACTCATTTGCATTTTTGAAATCATTTGAAAATGGATAAATCATGCGTGGTCTCGGCTATAAATCCTTCAACAACTGTGGTAAGTTTACCTAACTTGCCCTCTGCAGCCAACGAGCCTCCATATGCCGACCTTGAGAATCGACACTCCTTGACTTTCCCGCAAATTTTTTTCTTCATGTTTGTTGAAAACTCAACAATCTAAACAGATGTGAGAGAATGAGTGATTTAAAACGAGTCCGTATGAGTCCCGCCAAGAGTCCCGCATTTGACAGATTTAAAGGGGCACCTGCATTTTTTATCTTTGCCCGGCCAAAGATTCTAAATCGCAGTCTTTAGTCAAACCGGCGCTGAAAATTGTTCCCTAAATCAATCTCAACGTATCTTAACTTACTTCCAATCTTGTTTCAAGATATCCAGGAACTTCGTCCTGACATTGCAAAACTCGGATTTGAAGCGATATTTTATGAGAGAAAGACACTAGTCTCGAAATACGACGGTCCCCATTGTGTGTATTAGGTCTGTGGCCCAAGAGATCGGCAAATTACACAAGAATTCACCTTTTGCAAAAGTTGAGATAGCTCGGCTCCAGTTGGTTGAAATCTAACTCACCCTAGCCCATTTTAAGGGCTTCGAAACAAAGTTGGGAATGAGCTAAGATATGATGAGAAATATTGAGATAAACCCAAGTTCTTGACAAAAAGGCTTAAGAGGGTATGTTAGGTGCACTTGACTTATTTCATCTTTATGAACTTGAGAACCAGACTCAACGTGTCGTCTCTATTCACTTATCTGGCATGTATACCAACGAATTACAACAATCTGAACGTTGTTTTGTAGTTGGAGGCAATGGCAGAGACAAGCTTGCAATGGGTGAGTTTGTGACTATCTGAATATCTAGAATATCTGAATTATGTGTTGATCCATAATGAAAGTATCCTCCATATCAATAACAGCATACGCTGCTTTATACGGCGGCGCGTCGAGCCGTATGAAAAAATGTATGATGACGTGAGATGGAAAACAGTTTTTCTTGCTTCCAACGGAGAAAATACTGTATGCACCTCGTTCGGAAAAGCGTCTTTTCCCGAACTCGGTACATAATGTACTATTATTTCTCGATTCATTTCAAGACTTATCGTGAGGAATCCTGACTTAAGAGTGCTCTCTATACCTTTTTCAAAAGCGACGGTCACGCACCTATAGGTGCGTGATCTAGTGATCAAATTGGTTTATTGGAAATATAAAATCAACCAGACAACGGAAAACGGAGTGCAAGGTTGACCCACGTGCGTATAATTTTTCTGCAAATTTAAAAAAAAAGTTCCATCGAGATCGGTGCAAAATTGAGCTCATAAAGTTGCGGGAAAAATTCAACAACACTGAAAAAAATTTTCCCGCAACTTTATGGGCTCAATTCTGCACCGATCTCGATAGAACTTTTTTTTAAATTTGCAGAAAAATTATCCGCACGTGGGTCAACCTCGCACTCCGTTTTCCGTTGTTTGGTTGATTTTATATTCACAATAAACCAATTTGATTGCTAGGGGCGCCACCGTCGCTTTTGAAAAAGGTATAGAGAGCATTCTTAACACGTTCGCTGCGGTGGCGGAACCCACGGGTGGGTCCCGCATTTTATCAGCTTCTATTAGTGTGCACCCAACGACGTAGACATGTCCAATGGCTTATGTAGCATTTTTTTATCGTTGAGTATGACTGAAAACATCTGTGCGAGCCAGTTTCGGTGTAGATTTTGATTTCGACGAGCCAGCGCAAAATTCCCGTTCTAATCTCAATTTTTGTTAAAAACGCGACATTGAGGGTAGATAGATGCATTACTCCACTTGTACTCCAAAATTTCCAACGTAACGTAACTCATTTTGAAACTTACTCCGAAAGCTGCAAGTTGAGCCCAAATGCGCATAACTTGAGAGACTCTGAGTTGAATTATCGCAGGTCTCCGTGATAAAGGATAACTCTCCGTGATCGTAAGAACGCTGCATGTAGCTTCCACTTCCATTGACGAATGTAATGATAAAGGAGAGGTAGACAAGAGGATATACAGTACTTTCTTGACTTGAACCTTAAAGTTACGAAAGAAATGGATGTATCTGAATGTCTTCTTACCACCTCCCAAGTGAAAGCCTGACATGGTATCGGAAGGTAATCACGACTAGAGAAGCTTTCCACAATATGCGTTGCATATGTATTCAACGCATGTCAGTAAAAACAGAATATCGATATTAGATCTTGAAGAATAACTTGTCCTTGGGCTCGTTGATTTAGATGACGTAAAAGCTCAAATTCTCGAGAGGCAAAGTACATCTCCAGCTCCTACGTGGAATGATACGTGTAATACTTAGGAACCGAGAGAAACCGCAAGACTCAATCGGAAAAGGCGTGTAGCATTTTACAAGTATATGAGAAAGTTGCAGTATGATCTCCAAAGTTCTAAAAACTAACCCCATTACTGTTTGAATTGTTGTAATAAAACCGATTAAAACGTACAATAAAACATTAGCACGGTGCAGTAATATCCTATTGCTATAACATACAGTCCATAGCGCTATGCAGTATCTCTATTACAGGCGACCCCCGCTATTCGCGGTTAATGCGTATAAAGAAAATCTCGCGAATACCGGGACCTTGGGCTTATGGGAAAAGGGGGGTTACGTATACATATGTGGATCCGTGAGTAAGTAAAAAATCCACACATCATCTTTAATAAACAAATTCATGTAAGAAGCTTAGCAAGTTGACTCAATATGTGAAAGATACGAAGTGACAGTATGATACGATTGAAAAACTACTGTAATTCACTCGAAAATCAGTTTAAAAAATCTATCCACGAGCGTGCGGATGAAGAGCTCTGTCACTATTGACTAGCGGGATTGACGAACATACAGTCTCTGGTGAGTGGCCATTGAAAGTTCTAAGTACTTTGGCCATTTTTCCTTTAGTGGCAAGCAAAGTTAATTTCAGTTCTTTCGAAAGGCTCACAGTTCATTATCACGTTTTCTAATTGACGAATATGCGTTCTTTCTACGCACGAATAACGAATTAATATAACGAATTAATCAGTCTTGGGAAACAATAACAATGCCAAAACCCTCGAAATGGTGAACACTCAGTCACAAATTTGGTTTGGAAGAACATATTCGGATGAGATCCATCGAAAGTTGACGTTTCTTATGAGCTAAGTTATCTCGAAGATCCAGATCCAAACCGCGAATAAGCGAGTCAGGGCACCGCGAATAGCGAGGGCTGCCTGTATACACGTATGCAAACTGTACAGATTTTGAACTTCAAGTCGAATTATACCTATGAGTAGTTCCACGCGAAAGCGACCCACGAAAAAGGGTCATGTCTCAGATCCTTTTGTAAACATTCTTATTCGATTCTATGGTACAAAATATGAACTTTTCACTACCTATGGGGTCCCAAAAAAATTTTTTGGTCCCATGGCGAGAATTTTCGAAAATGAAGTAAAATACATTTTCTTAAAATTCTAGCAGCTTTTTTGCACTAAAATGCGAATAAGTCGAGTTTGCTCCCAGATAAAGATATGCGGCTTGCGGCATTCGAAAGGTCTTTCAAAAACCTATCAAAATCGCTATTGGAAAGTTGTTTTTGGGGTTATGGGCAGCCTGTACGAGCAAAAGTGTAAGAATCACTAAACAGTGAGTTTCTCAGTTGCCTATTTTTTTCAATTTTTGAAAATCACATATTTGATGTAAAATTTTGTGTTCTTCCAGAAAAAAGTAGTCCCGATTCCCTTTTCCGACGTCTAAGGCCTGTTTCTTCAAATTTTCGCAAACCTATTTTTTAGGCAGTTTGGAATCGTCTGTTTTCTGCGCATGCGCAGGAATTTGGACTGTTAGAACCAATTCCATTGAGAAGCCAAGAAAATTCCCTTCAAAATGACCACTTGGCAAAGTCAATTTCATCAATTTGGCTCGGAGTTACAGCCTACAAAAGATGAAGCTTCAGCTTGAGTGCGTCAATAGGCAAACGATACATCGGGCCAGAGATCGTGCCCGGATTTTCCTACTATTGTCGCGGTGTCTCCGTCCACCTCTTGTTGGTTATCGAGATTCGGTGGTCTTTCAAACGTTGTAGCTCCGAGCCAAATTGATGAAATTGACTTTGCCAAGTGGTCATTTTGAAGGGATTTTTCTTGGCTTCCCAATGGAATTGGTTCTAACAGTCCAAATTCCTGCGCATGCGCAGTAAACAGACGATTCCAAACTGCCTAAAAAATAGGTTTGCGAAAATTTGAAGAAACAGGCCTTAGACGTCGGAAAAGGGAATCGGGACCACTTTTTTCTGGAAGAACACAAAATTTTACATCAAATATGTGATTTTCAAAAATTGAAAAAAATAGGCAACTGAGAAACTCACTGTTTAGTGATTTTTACACTTTTGCTCGTACAGGCTGCCCATAACCCCAAAATCAATTTTTCAATAGCGATTTTGATAGGTTTTTAAAAGGCCTTTCGAATGCCGCAAGCCGCATATCTTTATCTGGGAGCAAACTCGACTTATTTGCATTTTAGTGCAAAAAAGCTGCTAGAATTTTAAGAAAATGTATTTTACTTCATTTTCGAAAATTCTCGCCATGGGACCGAAAATTTTTTTTGGGACCCCAGAGGTAGTGAAAAGTTCATATTTTGTACCATAGAATCGAATAAGAATGTTAACAAAAGGATCTGAGACATGACCCTTTTTCGTGGGTCGCTTTCGCGTGGAACTACTCCTATACAAAGCTCAATATCTCACTCCACGGCTGCTCAACTTGACGTATCAATCATCCACATCATTTCCCTATACACTAGAGAAATTTTTTTGGGACCCACCCGTGGGTCCCATAGCACACAAAAGAGTCAGACTCTTCTGTGTGCGGTGCGACCCACCGGTGGGTCCCAAAACAATTCTTGGTAATTATGTACATAGATGTCAAATATAATATGACTTCCCATGAGGTTTGGCTGTTCTAAGTGTGGAAACGCACTTTTGAGCCCTCTAGCAACATAGGGCGAAATCGCAATTTTTGCCTTCGCAGCGAACGTGTTAATTTTAAAAATCAGTTGGAGGATGTATATTCATGAAAATTTCGGCCTGCATAAAGTATATATCACCGTGGAAGCCCGAAATCCGTGATTGCCGGGCATTCACTGGTGAATCCTAAGATTCTTTGGTCGAGGTCAGTGAATGCTGGCATTCACTAGTGAAAGCCCGGAATTCGTAGCTGATCTCGTCGCTCAGTCCATAATTCGGAATATAGAGAAATATTCATTATCCATCAAGGACGAGTTGTCAATAAAGTGTCTTGTCAAATACTTGTCGATCTCAGAAATACCTCATAGAAAATAGCTCGGAAAATAGTTGTCAATGACAAAAGTTAAGTGACATAAACGTTTCACTTATGATTATTCATGTCACACTGCTCATGCTGTCACAATTGTCCTTTCAATTGTGTGTACCACGGCTACCTCAGTATATGAAGGTTAGAAATCAGAAACTCCTGACCTCATTTGACGGGTGAAAAATAAAGAGGCCATACTTTCTTAACCTTTCCGAGTGAGCCCCCTTTTTGGTGGCAATTCGGAATTAATGAGATTCATTCGGGCCCGCGTAAAATTCTCACTCCAAAAGAGTGAAACTCACTCTTTTCGGAGTTACCACAGAGTGACGGTTCATACGGAAAGGTTGAGAGAGTATTGAACACTATACCTTGATTTTTCCATATTCCAACCTGCCTCGGAAACTTGGGATAATGAGACAATGTGTTTGACATTTTATTCGACTTCCATTCCCCAATTCTTCCGATCTCCGGCATTCACTGGTTGAGACCAGTGGATGCTGACAATCACTGATCGATGGCCAGTGAATGCTGACAATCACTAGTGAAAGCCCGAATTATGGACTCAGCGACGATATCAGCTACGAATTCCGGGCTTTCACTAGTCAATGTCAGCATTCACTGGCCTCGACCAGTGAATCTTAGGATTCACTAGTGAATGCCCGGCAATCTTGGACTTCGGGCTTTCCCGGTAACATATACATGCTGTAAATAATCAGGACTCTCACGCAAGAGAGATTTCGCAAAAACCCGGCAAAAAATGTTGACAATAATGAAGTTACTCCCTTCTTTGAATACATTTATAATAAACTCAATAATTTATTTTAGGTAATCTGGAAAAAGACCCTCTGGTAGAAATGATGATGTCGAAGTTGCACTCTAGATGAACGATTCAATGAAATTCACAAGGACGTGGTTGATCAGATCATTGAACACATATCTTTAAACGGGCTCTTCGACAATCTCAAGGGAAGAATTCGTATCAAATCATGCTATCACTGTAATCTGTCAGATCTTATACTAACTCAATAAAAATCATTGATTGGTCTTTGATCCCCTCAGGATTTGAAAGAAATACCCTCTGATGAATGATGTTTACAATAATGATTGACATTTTGTGGAAAAATATCACTCTTCAAAAGACAACGGTGTAATTTTACTCGTATGATCCCCACATAACGAATATTCACGAGATACGAGATAATTTTGATTTTAAGGTCGTCCACATATTTAACCAAAAATACTGACGATTAACTTCGCCGTTTTCAGTTTCCACCAACTGCACTAAAATCTCGACGAGACTACAACTCTATCAAATAGTTTGTGAGTAGTATAGAAAGAATTCAAGGCACAAAGTCTTCACTTCTTATGAGGGAATGAATAAAATCACTTCATTAATGGGCAATTTTCTAAAAAGCCAAAGGCTGCTTACATTCTGCATCATAGAAGTGTGTCATCGGCCATGAGCGTTGCTGGAACATATTAATAGACCGACTCGTGATTATGATATTTGTTTCAAGATACATAGCACACTTATCGACATTGATAACTTTTTGAATTTTTTCCGTGATTTTCGGAACTTTGCTAATCTCCCGCGAAAAAAATTTTGTTTCGCTCTCCTATTGGGAATGTTTTCCTCGATCAAACTTTGGGCCAAACTTAAAAAGCGAGATAACCCCAAACTTACAGAGAACTTCCAGAAAGTTTTTTTTCCACAAAGGGGAAACTTTGGGAGATGTAAAAACAAGCTTGACCTTCACGACTTACGGTCAACTTCTCCGGAAGCGTTGGCAACTTTTGGGAAACTTCTGGAAACGAAAATGACGAACGAGCGCTGGGAAGGTAGGTATAATATCTATCTATATGTCAGACATAGGTAAGTCAGATACGGGCAATCTATCATCTTGCACGTCAATTGCTGAACATTTTTGGAGCAGTTTTTCATGTCTCTCTTCAGTTTCTGCGCTCACACCTTTTTTCCATGCACAATACTCAAAATTTGAGTCGATTCTATCCACGAGAGCAAGTATCGACCGGTATTTCTGTGAGAAGCTAAGGAGAATCATTTGAACCCCGATGGTAAGCTAAATAAGCTTCTAAATGTGATGATATCGCGGATTTCTTGATTTCTACATAATGTACGGCTGGAATATGAACGAAATAACACCACAGTATACTCTAGAAATTGGAATGAGACTCATAAGTCGTGACTCGATTTTGGAAATTTACATCGAATTTTGGCAAAATCAATGATAGAATTCATCTTAAAGTCGAGTCAGGTGAAACATAATCCCTATCAATCGTCTAGACAATGTTTCGAATCGAATCTACTCGATTGGAGTTGATTCACAGATATTTTAAGAGTGGGATTCCATACTTGTCGTTCTGAACCATATACCTTGACTTGGAAGAGAGTGGCACCACTTTTTTGACATGTTTTCGAGGTCTTAGAATCACATAAAACCCATTCCAAACGTGTGCGATGGAAAAATTTTTTTTTCTATTTCGGAGGGTCAATAGTTAAAATATCCATGGATATCCTCATATAACTAAGCGTTTATCATCACCAAAGCGCGTCAAAGTCGTTTCTTGACGTTTTTTTCAGACAAAAATCATAATAATTGATTTATTCGAAAATCCTAACGTAGGCGATTTTGAAAACAATTGGGAGATGTTATTTGAGCCCTGAACAATCAGATTTGGCAAGGTGGTCTTTCGACTCATTGAAAGTTGGTTCAAGGACACCGTGATGATACAACGAGTAGGAACTTCTTTTCAGAATCTGGCATGCAAATGAAAATTCTGTTTCGAATTGGTTTTTCGAAATTATCGAGGCTTTTTTACTATAATTGTTCCTTATACTCTAAAACAACCTCAGATAGCAGAATGTGGCTGAGCGCAGCTCGAGAAGATGTGATAAAAAAATCTATCGAAAATTGCTATAGAATCCTATCTTTGATCTGACCAGGCCTCACACGTTTGATCTCGTGAAAATGACTTTTCAATTTCTTCTTCTCGAAAGCATTTTCTCCATTTTTTTGTACTACATTCCTTCTCGCACAATTTCGTAATCCTGAAAATATCCTTAAATAGTTTTTTGAGCTTTGAGCCGACTATTTGTACATTTTCAATTACTGCGTCGATTAAACTATTTTCTGCACTGCATAGATATTAGGAATTTCAGACACGACTTTTTTGAAGAACTGAGAAAATTACCTCCAAAATTATTACTTGCAAAGTACAATTTCATTGGTTTGAATCGAAATTTCAGCAACGTCAGTACGCACAGTAGTGTGATCCGCAGCGCTTAGAATAAACCGGTGGTTCGAGATTTCGCATTCATTTTGAGATTTTTCCGAAGGTTTTTCTTTAGATATCTCCAGACCTTGTTTATTCATAATCTACCCTTCATCTTTGGATATTGTACAAAAGTGCTAGGCTACCCTTTCCACGACTCCCGCGTACAAGTGTAAGTTGATATATCGCAATTAGATTTCAAAATCAACCCCAAATTTACTATCTCAAGTCTCAAACACGATTGTATTCTTTGATGTTTTTGCTTTCTCAAAAGAGAAAGTTTTCATTTGATGGTAGTAGATTTTTCCTCGATTTTTTTTTTCAAAAATTCTTTTCTCCTCCAAGAAAGCTCTTGGATATATGAAAATTGTACTGTCCTCTTCGTTTTCCCGAGATCTATCGATTGTAGTTAACAGTTTTCCTTGATAACGCCTTGGAAAATTACTATCACCCCATCTTCCGAGCCCTCTGACCGTGTCTGTGTGTGTATATGTATTTTCCTTTCTATGTCGCAGCAAAGCTCCTCACTATCTTCACCAATCCCCTCCAAATTTTGCACACATGTTCGTTGTCATCTGTAGATGGGAACGCTACAATTTGAGCACTCCCCGACCATTATCCCCCGAATTAAAAAATTTTTTCTGAAAATTTCTCATTTTCCCATATCTTAAAAACTATCTATAATTTTCCTCCCCCTTTGAAAAATATGAGTCCTTCAATATAAAGGTTTATCGAGGTGCTGAATCGATTGGTTAATACACAATTTTGATTTCTTTCAATTTTATTCTAGCTTCTGTGTACTCCTTTCTACATTTGTCTCTAAGACCATGATAATGACATTTTAACAAAATTCCGTATCAACCAATTGATTTAGCACCTCGAAAAACATCAAAAATTACTTCTCTAAAAATTTTTTTAAGTAGGACTAGGAATTACGAATCATTTTCAAGATATGCTCTTTTAATAAAAATCGAAAATTTGTCATAAAAAAGTTTATAAGATAAAAAATACTCATCGAATAATGCTCAAAATCCACTGGCCTCAGCGGAAGAGTCTTCCAAATCCACCCACAGAGTTTAAGAATAATCTATCGAAGCTTTTTTGAGTTTTCGTGTTACCTATGAAGCCATATTATTCCGTTTTTCCTCGAATTTTTTTTCAAAAAATTTTTTCCGGGTATTATTTCAGGATAATTAATATATTCATATTTGATATTATTTGAGGGTACAATAGAGAAGTATATGTGAATGGATTTTGTAATAAAATTTGAATAAACGTATGAAATTATTTTCATTATACAATGAAAAATTATAATATTTCGAATTTCAGATAATCGATAGATGAAGTGTTGATTTCATAAATTTGATTTGAGAAAGCATTCTGCTAATCTCTTTTAGCAGCGTATTTTTTTGTTACCTGAGAAGTAAAAAACTAGTGACTGATGAGTATTATGTATGCTTATCGTCCAATATATTTCACTTAGTGACGTGTAATCATCATATCGAGAAATAAAAAGGGTGGGTGGCCAAAGTGACATAAGAACGGCGACTCGAACTATGTAAAAAAAAAAATTTCAACGGTATATGCACCATTCTGGTTGTGAGTCATCCATACAAAACAGTTCTAATCCTATAAATTCGAGCTCAAAATTCCCTGTACTGCGGTGAACTCCTTGCTCTGAAACACTAAAATTATTTATGCGTATTATATTGAATAATATGAGAGCCACGCGTACGTGATGCCAAGAATACAGTGGAATATGTGAGTAAATCATTTTTCCAGGCATTGTAGGAGCTAGCAAAGGCTTTCGATAACAAGTCCCTGCAATATTTTTAGCATTCAAAATTCGACCTGTTCCAGGGGAAAATATGCGAAATCACGCTGGGAAATCGGTCCAAGCGTTTAAAAAAAATTATTAAAGAGATAGAAGTTGATTTTGAAAAAAATCCTAACGTGACACTGCAGAGAGAGTCCAAATTGGCAGAAGCTGTATGTGAGGAGACTTTCTCCGTTATTCCATTTATCGACTGCAATTTAATTGAATCACTATTTTCCAACTCGTCAAAGCTCAATTACAGAGGAGGATACGCCTTACAACAGAGAACAAGAGCCGAGCATCAGTGAGTTCACAGTTTTTATTCAATATACCCTTTTGTAGTACCAAAAATCGTACAAATCACCTATAAAAAGTTTTACGGTCTCGCAATTTAAAAATCACCCGTTGCAAAATATCAATACCAGTCAATATCGAAAACCTATCTAGAATAAGTGAGAAACTTTCCACTAAAAATTTGGAATGCTTACAATTTTATACCTAGTATTGTAATTTTAACTTTTGAAGGTAGAAGGACGTAAACAACATCCATCCTGTGTATCAAACATGATATCCCTCGATCATCCGTAAAAAGAAATTGATCGATGGAGAAAGACTTTTTCTTACGCACAGGCTAAGAACATATTTGATCTGCACTTTTAGAAAATATTTGTCTTAATGACAAATAATACTACATCATGGTATCAATGATCACTCGTTATTTTGAGACATTCTTTTCTCTTGCAGGTGGTCTAGGAAGAAACATGTCTTAATTGCATGACCCTTAAGTAATACAGGAACATTATCAGCATCAAGTATCGAGATCGTTTCAGATTTTCATTATCTACTAGTACCTATCCCAAGTCATGCGCTACAAAATTGAATTGGAAGCAATGAAGTAGTGGTGACACATACACATCTATGAGATCTTGTACTGTTTTTGACTATCAACTTAGTTTTTCATATATTCTTTAGCATATTCAGTTTGCAGACTTAATAAATAAATAAATAAATAATCATTATCTAATAATACAGTGCAAAATAATATACATACGAGGATGCAAAATATAGTATTCAAGCCTACTTCTTGTTTTGGGATAAATAACATTTATTTGAATGAGTTAGGATTTTACGCATTTCAATTGTGGGATATTGCTTAGGAATATTCAAATTTCTGATAATTGATTAGGAATCAATATGAATAATACTTCATACTTTGAAAATATCTAAGGAATTCAACCCCAAATTTTATTTTAGATGAATTTTCCAAGCTCAAACGATATCTATAAAAAGCTTGCCTTTTAAGATTCTATTAGCTGCAAAATTGGCGACACACAGTATAAATCTTGCTGAACCATTTGAAATTTCTCGGCAAAAGATTTTCTCACCATCTACAGAAAAGTTCCAGGAAGAATAAGCCTCATCTTCAACCAAATTAGTCCTGTCTCCAGGTACCTTTTCGTATGTCCGTGACTATCACTGTTTATCTCAGGCTACACACGGTAGAAATTGCCCACCTAAGTCTTATCCAAATCTACAGACGTGGGTACTTCTCGACAAAATCCTTGTTGTTTAAAACCAGTTGGAATTTGGATTTGACAGACATACAAAAGGGTTGCTGGAGATCGGAATAAATGATTTTACAGAGATAACACTGATGAATTTTCTCAAATGAATATGAAGTTCAAATTTAATCATCTCTTAAAGTGATTCATAGAAATAGCATTTTGATCTGCCCATTCAGCAAAATTTGGGCCTATTTGACACACACACCGAAGCATACTGATGCAGTCGCCTTCGGCTGTGTGAGCGTTTTCGGCTTCACGCCCAATCATGTGCATGTAGATTGTACCTAATTTAAAGTTTCTTGGTGGAGTGTCATTGAAATTTAAGGACCTTCGGGCATTGTTGAGACTGGCTCTTGGATTAATTCTTACGACAGATCTTGAATTTGGTACTATCTGGTTTTCAGGAGTTCTTTCATTGACTATTTGCATACTAGATGTGGAACTAGGTTTACTTGAAGTAGCACCACTAGATGCATTATTCTGGTTCTTACTGAGGCTGATAGCATCTAAAACATCCACACCATTCTGTTGCTCAGTGCCAACTCTTTCAAAATTATCCATCATATCACACAGAGAATTATTCCACTTTTTAGACAGATCTGAATCTAGCCTCATTAATTCTTCTTCATCAACTTCATCTATTCCTTCTTGAACAATTGGTGTAGGTGGCTGTTGAGTTGGTAATTTGTTGTAAAACTCACGGAAAGCATGCCAAGAGTCCACACAAAGAACTCTGTCAGGGAAACTCTAGAAAAATTGATACTATTATGAATAACATATTGCTTTAATATACTTTTCAAGTTGCACACTTGGTGATGATAGATCAAAACATTGGCAAGTATCGTGACTGTGACTTCAACTATGAAAATCTATGGCTGAAAGATAGATGGTTGAAATTTGTGAAAAGTTTGAAAATATTTATAGTACTCTACCTTTTGCAGCAACTGAATCTCCCGCAAGAATATTGGATAGTCAAAATTATTTCCATTATGTGCCACAAAGCATACTAATCCAGGCAACCGATCTATGAAGTGCATAATCATGTCGTAAGTATCTTCATCAAATGGTTTTACATCCTCAAGATCTTGATTAAATAAATCTAATGGGGAATAAAATAGCATAAGGTCAACATTCTTTTTCTCTGAATTAAGTTGCAAAAACTCTATAGCATTTTGAAAGAAGATACAACTGTCAACAAATACTCACTTGAGCATCTTGCAGCTCCGTCAGAAATGCGTTCGTTTGGGCATATGGGAATGGTCAATTTGTGCATGATTCTTGGTAAAGCAAGAGCATTTCTATGATTAGGCTGGATCAATCTGCGAGGCGTAGCAACCATTGACAACTCCGTAATTTTTGGCAGCTTATCACGTGAAATCATATCTGCTGTTTCCAAGTCAAAAAAGACGAATGTGTCGATTTTGTTATACAAACTTTCATCAGCACTTGTCGACATTCTTTCAACTGCAGCTGCCATGATTGACATGAACTGTGAACAGTGGATTTAATCGAGGATTTGCTTGTGACGTTCAATGCTCAAGAAGTGCTGAGGATAACTGTCATTTTTTTGGGGTCCGCACTCACTGAACGACGCATTGGTGCCGCTAATTAGCCGATCTTATCTTGAGTATGTCACAACAAAGAACAATGATTCACGTATAGCAAGCACTCATATTTCCATACTCGGAATCGGAGCAGAACTATTCCCCCCCGTTTATTAATCCACATCTGCGATAAGTGTTCACATGTATCGAATCGCTCTTTTCAGCTCGAAAATCGAATCGATTCTGTGGATCGATCTGTTCGTGGAGGCCGCCATGTTGGCTCTTTGAACGTCGGTATTAGGGAGGGTAGTCGGTATGAAAAAATGCGTCGGTATGGAAGATTTCTATCGATATATCGGTTATCTTACTCTTGAAGTCGTTATAGAAGATTCCTATTTATTCACTTATTCAGATTGAGGGGTTCAGATTGAAGTCGGAAAATTTTTTGGTATCTATTTCAAAACATCCCCTTTGACACATCGCGCGCGACGCGCGCAATTTTAGTCTAGTCTATTCTTCATATGCATGGCGTCTGCTGCATATTTTCGACTACGTGTATACAAAGAGTCCATTTCCGAAAGTCTACCACCTTGGCGTTGACGCCATATTAGTCGCGTACGCCCGCCATGTTTCAAGGATTTTTCAATTGAAAATTTCAATTTGGTGGAATCGATCGAATCTGATAATTATGCTGATGAAGATTACAAGATTCTCTCATGGTGGATAACCATAATAGAATCGGATTATTCCAATGCTCATATTTCCCTTGTCGGTTCCCTTGGTTGATAGGGTCCATCTAGGAGACAGGATCACCGATCAGGAATCAGGACTCTGTCGTCTGCTATTGCTGGTTCCCTGGTTCTCAATTGTTGGCTTTGTGAGTTTGTAAATTGTCATACGTGGTCATAAGGAGTAAGGACCGGGGATCTATCTCTCAATAACTTGTAATTATCCCGATTACTTTTCAACGTAAGTGGATCTCAATTTTCTCATTGAGTGACTCTCTAATCTTTACACTGATAGTTTATCTACAACTACTAGGGTTTTCAACATCAATTTTTGAAAGGTTATATTGTTGACATACTGATGTTGTGACTTCTTTGAACAAAAGTCACAATTCGCAATGGAATCTGATGCAAGTGGATCAGACAAACCTGTTGTCTCACCATTAACAAGGAAAGTTAACAAGTTACTAGAATCGCGGTACGAAAATGACAAGGTAAACAATGACTCGTTCTTGCCAAGCTGCACTGGATGTTACTGATAGCTCAGAGTCTGCACTAAATACAGTTTCTAATGACTTGAAAATAATTTTGCAGGAAGTGATGGATGCTCTAAGAGACTTGTCAACATTCTTCAAAGAGAACACTGCAGAAAATAGACGAAATTTACGAAGTATAATAGAAGCGAGGGGTGCCGCTATAAATGAAGAATTTCTGTCTGCATTCAAAGAAGTCAAGAGTGTTCTAGATAGCATGCACAAGGATGTGGTTGGTATGAGCGAGTATGTCCAGAGTATGAGTAATAGATCACAGTCTACCAAGAGTCGCACTACGCAGCTCATAGAACAAGTGACGAAACTGCAAATGGAAAGGTTTGACCTCTTGAAATAGTCTCTGCATTCTTGTGATAGCCATTAGTCAGTATTGTATTCTTGTTTATAGTGAGAAAATAGCGATGCAACAAGAGATAGCCGCAGCACTTATTAGAACATTTTTACTCACTGATGAAGAAACCACAATTTTACACGGGACTTCAAGAGAGGCACCCATTACTGAGGAATTTTTCACCGTCATTAATAGAGTACAGGTGAGACTTTTTTAAGATGATTTTGAGTAATATGATGGCTCTGATGAAGCCTCATCCATGATTAGCAAACTGGTGACTGAATTTATAATGTTGCAGGAAATTCATAGCAATTGTCGGGTGCTGATGGATGCTGGCCATCAAACATTGGCTCTAGATGTCATGCAGCGTATGACTTTGCTCCAAGAATCTGGACTTGAAAGACTGTACAGATGGACTCAAACTCAATGTCGACATATAGAAAATGAGCAATTAGTGCCTCTTCTTGCCAAAGCAATGAGTAAATTGCAAGATAGGCCTGTGCTTTTCAAATACATTCTTGATGAATATTGCAATGCTAGAAGATCAATTTTAGTGAGCTCATTCATTGACGCACTAACTCTTGGGAAGGGCCAAGGAAGTAATTCTAATCCAATAGAGATGCACGCCCATGATCCAAAACGATACGTAGGAGATATTTTAGCATGGTTACACCAAGCTATCCCAGTTGAAAAGGAAAATCTTCTTACTCTAGTAAGAGACTGTGACAAGTCAAAAATTGCTGAGCAAATATCCTCAGCTCTGAGCAATATAACTGAAGGGTTATGCCATCCATTGAGGTCAAGAATAGAACATATCTTAGTTGTTGAAGCACCCTCAACAGTTCTATACACAGTCACCACTCTCATTAGATATTACCGGTCTATCCTGAAACCTGTCATCCTTGATAGTGTACTAGACACGATGTTTGGCGAATTGTTAGAGTTGAGTGAGAGAAGTTTTGTGAGTAGACTTCAAAGAGAAACTAGAACGGCTTTAGGAGAAAGAGCTGAACCTCCAGCAACAGATTTAGTGCCTGCACCCTCTGTTTCGAGGTTGTTAGCTCTTCTGAATGAAGTATTATCTGTAGCTAGTATAGCAGAGGACAGAGAAAGAGATATGTTACAGGTAAATGTAGTAGACCTGACTGTGTACGATCAGCATCTTCAACTCTCCCACCTTGTTTTTTTGATTTACAGATTGTATCCTGTATCATAGACCCTTTGTTACAAGAAGTAAATGAAACTGCTTCTAGACTTCCTACTGTTGATATGGCTGTATACCTTTTGAATTGTATGCATCAAATTCATTCCACTTTGGCATTGTATGAGTACATGGATCAACGTTTGGAAAGGTTACAGGTACACATTTTACATACATTTGGAAAGATTGATTGAGTTTCACGAAGTAATTAATATTCCAGGCACAATCAGATGCTCAGATTGATACATTAACTTCAGAACAAGCTAGTTCTCTTGTAGCTCATCTGAATCTTGGTCCAATCTACAATATTCTGCAGATTCGTGATCAAGGGCCGTTATCATCGATTTCTGGAATGGATCCTATCAGCATCAAAGAATTCACTGTAAGAGTTTTTGCCAAAAATCGACAAAATTTATAATTGATCTCAATACAGCTATAGAGTGTTCAATTTATATTCTAAGTAATTCATCTCCCATTTCATTTCAGAACAAATTGGAAGCTTTCTTAGGCATGCCGGATGTCTTGCTGTTACCGCAAATTTCACTTCTTCAAAGCAGCACTCATCGGACGAATACGCAGCGACGGGCATTCCAAGTCATCACAGCTATTTACAAACAGCTTTATGATGCTTGTCACGATCCAAAAAATTTGTATCAGAATCCTAGTAGCCTTTTCAATCACACACCAGATGAACTGATGAAAATACTCTCGGTGTAGTGAGAGGATTAGATCGTACAGATCGTGATACTTGTTGATATTGATTGTTCTATATACTTGAAGGTGGCGATATGATTATAAAATCAAGCATGCAGATTATCGAATATATCGCAATCTCGATGTACAGATGACCGGATCCAGTTAAAATCAGGCAGGCAATTTTTTCATGACATGGATTGGGTCTGCTCTAATGTTATATCAGTGATTCCGCCGAGAGTGGGATTTTTTGGGGCCAAAATCGTCACCGGGAGTGATTTGGGTCAGAAAATTATTTCAGACGAGTTTTAGCGGGTCGTTGCAGTTGGTTTCCACTTGTTTTAGCACAAAAAGAAAGTACCTAGAGCTACGTAGCTCAAAATTGAAACCGGACAAAGATATGTCGAGTTTAAGGGGTCGGAGAGGGGGACGAAAAGGATAAGGACGAAAAGGACATTTCGCCACTAAAATTATTCGTTCGGCTCGACAACCAATCGTAGACTCTTTACCGCATAGATTTGCTCTAATGCAAAGAAATACTTCGGGAAAATGTGTTGTACAAAGCGATATAGCGCGTTGGGGAGGAGCACAACATGGGAAGGGAAAGGAGAGACAATTTTGTACGCAAATTCTGAAAACACGTTTATGTGGTGCGCCTGGCTACAGATTCGAGTTTTTGGCTACTGTTGCACATGGATTGGGTGTATTTGGGTATCTGGAAATCAACCTCACTGATCAGAAAGGCTCAATAGACGATTGGGGACTTTGCCGACCTTACAAGTGCTGTGCAAGCAGTTTCGGCGCAAACCCGTCTTCAAAATGTCGGATAACCGACATTTTGAAGAGATTCGAATTATTACAAATTGAAGTGCATAGCTACATATAGAAATTTTTGACTCCGCATATGCGTCATGATGGATTCAAATGTCCAAGTTGGGTTTTCTACAGGGGACGGAATGAACATTTCGACCCTTTATCAGGCACTACAAAACATGGGGACGTTAGAATCGCCTCAAAAACTATTAACATAGTTGCGCACCAATAGAACACACCCCAGAAAATGGCTACAGTGCACATCCCGACCCTTAGAAACTCGGAGGAACATATGGAACACGGAAAATCCCACTTTCGGCGGAATCACTGATATATGATTCTACACACAGAATACGGATGAATGCATTTTTTTTATCATTTCCAGGACCACCTCGTTTCTTATTTAAGCATTTTTTTATTCCTTGAGGCTCACAGGGAGGTTAAAAATCTTCAACTCGAAGAAAATTCTGTGAAAAGTAGGGATTGTTGAATTGGCTGTCGTATCTCGATGTATACGATCAAATACGATGAAATTCATGGGAAAATAGCCAAAGGGTAGAGAAAGAAAGGAAATTCGCTAAGAAGTAAAACTTAGCACAAAACATAAAAATTCGTTTTATCTAAAACAATATCTTTTTTTGATGAATAATATTTTGGTTAGAAAACATAATCTCATTGGTTTGATCTACGGGTCCCGTTCCAGGTCGAGGCAGTAACATTTTTTCATATAAAATATTCTAAAAGTCATAATCTGTCTATACATATAGTACTCACACAGTGTCAGGAATGGTTGCAGGTGATGTTTTGATGAGTCAATATTCTTAGTGAATGTTCATAAAAAGTCTTACAGAAGTGAATGATATTCGAATTTGAGAAGTTATTCAGATGATGTATCAACTAACTTCCAAGGGAAGAAATACTGGAGGCGAATGTAAATTTTCCTGTAGATATTGACACATCAAAACATTACTGGCATCCATCCCTGTCGCTATGTTAGTACTACGTACACAGATAATGATTTTTCGAATTTTTGAAATAAAAGAAATCACTGTCTCGACCTGGAACGAGACCCGTAGATCAAATCAATTAGATTATATAACTATTTTATAATGTTGTCGTCAGCTGATAGAGTCTCGCCAAAAAATTATTCAGCAAAAAACAAGATGTTGTCTTTGAGAAAAAAAATTTTTCGTGTTTTGTGCTAAATATTAGTTGTTAGCCGATTTTCAATCTTTCTCGATTCTTGAACTATTTTTTCCATGTATTTCATCGTATTTGATCGCATCCAACGAGATACACCAGCGAATTCAACAATCCCTATACTCATCATGCACAGAATTTTCTTCGAGTTGAAGATTTTCAAGCCCCTGAAAAAATGCTCATCTGAAAAACGAGGCGGTTCTGGGAGAGATGAAAAAATACGCAAATCCTTATTTTGTGTGTAGAATCACATAATATCAGAGCAGACCCGACCCATGCCATAAAGAATTTTGCCTGCCTGATCTTAACTTGATTCGGTCAGATGTGATTTTGCGAAATTTTGTTGATGCTTTGACCAGGTATTTGATATGTTATTTTTTGAAATGTATTATTTGAACGTTTAAACTATATGAGATCTATTTTAACTGTCAAAAAAGTCAGCTCTTACAAAGATATTTTTAGGACTGATTTTACCATTTGCGAAGAATTTATTTCATGCTCAATGTCTTACTGCAAGAAAGATTGACTTGACAGCAATAATTTGTCGCCTGAATAAAACTATTCTATTTCAAATTTTTTGGAACTCCCATAAATCTCATTGCTATCACAGAACTGGGGTCTAATCAAATTCTAACAGGTAACGATTGCATCCATCTGGTGTTACTCATGATGATTAACTACATACTTAATCAAAATCTCAAACAGGCCGTTTCGAAAAATCGAAATGTCAAAGATGTGACTGGAGCGCCTCTTGCGGCAGAACAGAAATCGGAACGCTGTCGCAGGTCGCTCGCAAGAAAGAGAGAGATAGAGAGGAAAGTGGTGACGAGGCGAGGATCGGTTGCGTTGCGTGGGCGAGACAACGACAGAGAGAGGTGTGTTGCCGTTGCCGTCGTCGGCGGGTGCGCGCGTGTCCACTTTGTGCAGCACCACCGCAATCAGAATCAAAAGCATCAGTTGTCGGCGAGCACTAGCAAGCATCAGCTTGTGGCTCGTATGTGTTTCGTTTAGCGGCTGCCCCGCGGCGGCTTTCTGCTCGCGTTCGAGAGATCCTATATTTACATCATTGTTATCCGTGTTGTTTTTCCTCTATATAGAAAATCGTGCTAGAGTGCGTGCGTGTGTGCAATTGTGTATTTTCAAGAACTAAATCAACGTTAGACCAGAAGATTTACAACCTTGTGTCTCATCCTCGCGAGGTTGGCATTCTAACCTACGAATCGCCGCTCGAGCATGTTTATACAACTGAGAAATTGGACCCTCAATCACATTATCAACATCAGCGGCTGATTGCCGTTTAATTTGAACTAGTGGATTTTAAAAAAAAAGCTTCCTCAGGAGTTTGTTCCAGAGGAAGAGGCCTGCTGTTATAGCCGTTGAACGGCTATAGTCGGCCTCACCATATACAAAAGTAAAGCTGTACAGAGCAGCGCGGCTGCGGGCCCCAAGATGGCGGAGTCGAGCTATTATCAGGTGAGAGACAAGCAGATCTTTATTAGGCCCCCGTTGACCAACTCGATCATCATCACCATCTACAGGAATTGTATACGTTTCTATATATTTGTATTGTAATAATACACTTGAGATGCGATGATTCTGATGGATGATTTTCATCTGGACCAGTATGCCATCCTGATCGTCTGTTTATTTTTGATGGACCGTGTTTACTTATACTTATTTAGACCTGGTGCGGGTGGGCCCTTTGCGTTCTATAATATACCTATCCTTGATGCATGAATGGATCACATCATGTGTGTTTTGACGCGATCGCTTTCAAATGGCGGATGATGCTACGTTTCGGTTTCCAAGACGACGTTGAGAAATATGAGCGCGTAGACTGAGCTATATATGTATGTGTGTACCTATCCAACAGCTTTATACGAAATTCGGTCAGACCAGACACTTGTTGCGCTCAAAATGCGCGCTCGTTGATTCTCGTGTAATACACTTACTCGACATCATTCTTTTTTAATTTCGGTTTTGTAAACACGGCTAGATTCTGAATAATCGAACGCCCAATTTAAATTCAAACTCAGCAGTTACTTTTTGAAATTTGATCGGTTATACTCGATTGGTGGCGGCGCCTGATGCCGATGCGGAAGTTGAAAATTTCTATACGCCGAAAAAGAACAGCACATGAGCGTTGCCCCGACTGATTTGGAAAACGCTCGCTTTACGTCACTCCGGGGTTTTCTCCTCGGACAGACATTTACTTACAACAAAATATATATAACCTTGTATTGAACTCTGTGAGGATGTGAAGGAATACGACGACAACGTGGGGCAGCGAGGTAATTGCACCGCGAGCCAATTGGCAATCTTCGAGCTTTTCCGCGATGGAAATCATATCATCGTCGTTGTCGATATATGTGTGTAGTTTGGATTGCCACTAACCGGGAAGAGTTTCGCTTTCGAGATCTGTCATAAAACTAATTTTAAATCTCGGTGTAACGTGTGCTTGTGACGAGTCTTAGCTAGTTATCACGTGCAAACGTTTTAACGAGAGATCGTTACACGAGCTTTTTAACCAAGTTCCTCATATGTTTGGAAGGGTTTCCCGAGAGATTTTGCCAGATTTTTGGGAAGTCGTTTGTGTACGAATGAATTTATTGCTCTTAGCCAGGATATTATTACAACATATTTGGTTTTTAAACTCTGCTTGATCGTAGAGTGTGCGCCGCAATCACACGTACCAGCAAAGATGTTTGCCTCTTTTGGAAAATTGATCCGCAGACTTCTGCCCAGAGTATTTATATTCTCATTTCAATGATATGCAATCAAACACAACGACGTTGGAAATCGATACATTTTCAAAGTCAATAGATATACAATTTCATTTCTTAAGTACTATAATAAGTTGATTGGTCGGAGAGATAGGATTGATTTGCATCAGGTAAGTTTAAGGGAAGCTAGTGTTCTACTCGTAAGATGTCTGGAATTTTTCAAGGACCTAGGTTCACTTTGACAAACGTAATAACCCTCTTTACAGTTCAGCTGACGGGGAAACACATTATTTTCCTTCAATTAAAAAGTGTTTTCCTGAGAGATTTGACTTGGATTTCATATTTATCCTTGTTATCCTCCAAAGAATATAATATCACACTAATTTTATGAATTTTTCCATGAGGCTTGGTTAACTTGTGGCCAGACCGAATTACGGCACGATGTCACGAACAAGAAGTCGCACAAATAAGACAAAAAAACACTCAAGTTAAATGAAGGGCATCATATCCATCAAGCAACTGGCGGCATAGAGCTTCAAGTACCGTAAACCGGACGGGGTAACTGTGGCCACTTTTCCCGCAAAAGATTGTTCAAGTCTATATACTACCTAAAGAGACGTTCAAAAGCTCATTCTAAAGCTCAAAAACTCTACTTTCAGAATATGTTAGCTTAATGGAGGTAAAAACGGTCCCATCGACTCTTTTTTCGTTGGAATGGAGTGTGAGAATTTTTAAGCGAAATATACGTGTCGCAAGAATCCACCTGAACAACCCATTAGATTTACTTCTATCTCCTTCCGATAATTTTTTTTTTTAGTATGTAGGTCATGACGTTCTCTACATTTTGCGCAATTGACGATTGAATTCAGTTGCGACGGCGATTTAGAACGACCGTTTGGACGAAAAATTGTAATTTCTTGGCTTCTCCGGGGTAACTGTGGCCACCACCCCCATCCGCCACTTCAACGACCATTTGAATGACAAATATAGTCATTTCTTGGGTCATCCGGGGTGACTTTGGCCACTCCGTGTGTCATTTCTAACGAAAATGTAAATGTTAACTTGTCGTCTCTAAATCGTCCGGTTGTCCAGGGTGACTTGGGTCACTCGCCTAGAGTGACTTTGGCCACCCCGAAGTGGTAAACTTAATTTAGTTGTTCAAACTAAGGTAGCAAGTCTCAAGTTGATCGGCATGATGTTGAAAGACTCGTATGTCCTGTCTCTGAAGCACTTAGTCGTGATCAGAAAATATGTTTCGAGGAAAGAATAACCGATTTTATGTTGAAAATTACACACGAAGTTCGTGTCATTCAACGAAGGTGGCCACAGTCACCCCGGATGCCCGAGCGACTGACCACAATGTTTTTTTACTCTTAAGAATGCAAATAAGTGAAATTGAATCCTGAGCACAGTATTTTGATGGAGAAGTCAAGACGCATCAAATGACCTCAGATACATAGAAGTTTGGTCGGAAAATCGCAATGAGAATTTAAATAGAAGATCCAAAGTGGCCATGGCCACTCCGGTTTACGGTACCTCGTAATACATTTTTTTCTTCTTGTGTTCTCCAGTCGAGAACACCTTTAAAATTTTTTGTATCCAAAAAATTTTGCACAGCATCAATCCAAGTCGACTTGTAAACAATTACATCAATTGCGTCACAAACGCCGCATATTCGCACATATTACACAGAGTATATTTTTGTCTGGAACAAAATTCCAGTGCGACAGGCGATACCAGACACCCCGACGACTAAATACAACAAAAAATTAAAAAAAAGAACAACGTGAAGAATGACTCACTGCAGACGACAGATTACACGCAAGTCTGCGGAATTCCATCAGACCGTGTAGAAGAAGAAGAAGAAGGAGAAGAAGAAACAACCCCAGAAGTTGGATGCACGTGTCTCTTATGACATCCCCTATATAATGCAAAACAAAACTTATCAGATCATTTTGTTGTCACGACACACAATCTCTTCTATGGTACTAAATAAGTATTGAATTTTTACACGGTAATGTCTGCTCTTTTGGTGGTGCACAAATGAGCGCAACGACAATCCGAGCCGTGGGAAACCAGGTTACGGGGCCTTGGGTTTTACTTGTAGCTTATGAGAGAAGAGGCACGCGCGATATTGTGACTTCCGAGTTTTCTGCTCTGTTGCCTTTTTGCCCACGCAGCAGCCTAGGTATACAATATGCCTCATGATGCTCTTCCGAGCGTGATGCGAGCTTCTTTTGCAGAGATCTTATATACTTACGAAGGAATGCGCCTCTTGGTATGCGGTCCTAAGCGAATTTTTAGGCGAGATTCGTGACTTCACATCAAGATTTGATTTTTCCCTCACAGTTATAGCTATTTTTGAGTTATATATTCTTGCAAAAAGAATTTCACTAGCCCTGAAAATTATTTTCTATTACTATTAAATTTGGAAGTGCTAATTTGTGCACACAGTAGCCCTGAAAATTATTTTCTATTACTATTAAATTTGGAAGTGCTGATTTGTGAACAACTCAGTTATAACGCTCAAATAATTTTATGTATCAGAAAACCTGTGAAATATTACTGTCGCGTCAATAGCACCACTTTTATAGGGCCTGATATGCAAATTTAGGTCTCATTATTATTATTATCAGTTGACAACTTTGTGTCATGGCTATCACTACAACATTTCTTTAATTCCTATAATAGCTGCAATTTCCGTAATTTGAAGAAAAAAAAAATAAAACCTGTTCATGATTTATTAATTATGTGTGTAACCGGTCTTCTCAACGATTTTCTTCTCGCGATATATGTGTGGGCGTTTGATCGTATATTTAATGGGCAGAGTATAATTAGATTACTTGAAATCTATTAGTAGAGGCTGTTTAAGCATACTCGACTAGATACACATTGATGTTAGAAAAAATTCCACGAGGTATCGAAGCGTTATTGATCAATCATCACTCATGTGGAATGGGGATAGCAATTGAACTAAATGTGTCATTCTATCTAATGAAGGAGTGTTTTTTTTGCAAGATTCGTGAATAATGAGGAGATGTCCAACTAGTGAGTCGTATTGCACGATACTGAAGCTTCCTAACTATTATTAGTGCTCGTCTTAAATTGTTCAATTATGACTAATTATTTTGTAGAAATACTTGTGTTTGAGCCTCTTTTCTCATCGTGGATGAGTGGTGCATTAACTACAGCCCAGATTCCTTATCAAATTTGAAAAAAAAGAATTATGATTATTGACGGAATATGGTGCATGAGAAAGTATGACTAACCCACACTTTATTCTTGACTGATAGAAAAATTAAAAAATTTCATCGACCTCCCGATCATCTTTTTTACATAATTACACTCGAAAAATACAACAACAAAAAAAGTAAAGAGGAGAAAATGGAGCCTTGGAAGAGCAGATGGGCTCGTTTCAATACGAGGTCGATGTTATGCCTAAGCGATATACCCGCCACGCCGTTGCATTGGTGGGTAAATTGTAATAATGAGACAGCACAAAATGAGGAGTGAGAACCTCGTGAAAACCGTAAAGTTACGGTTGAGAAACAATCGTTATAGCTGTATTTAACCCCAGTGTATACTGTTGGGCCAGCATATACGCCTTGAGAGAAATTCTGAATGACGTGAATGAACTCTTTAGAGCATTCATGACCCCATCATCACATCATGTATTTAGAATTCAATCGTTATAACAGGATATATTTCTCAGACATTTATTGAATCTAAATTATTTAATCTTCTCTTTTTCACAGACCTATACAGTTGAGAGATTCAGATATTATTTTGATGATGAAATTTTGAGAGGCAAATGGTTGTCGGATCCAAAAGTGAGCAATCATTCCCTCATTTCTAACTTATAAGGGGAGTCTGGAGGGTCCGGGTCACCAAATCTCACAAAACTTTTTCCACAGTTTCCTACCACCTAGAATATGAAGAATCCAGAGTAAATCCGTCAAATGGGCCTTTTATTTGACAGAGTTACTCTGGGTTTTCCATATTCAAGGTGGCAGGAGACTGAGGTAAGAAAATTTGGTGAGATTTGGTGACCCGGACCCTCCGGACTCCCCTTGTTAGAGGTGTGATTACACTACACCCATGTTCCATTGCTCAATATGTGAACGAGAACGCTTTCGAAAAGTAATATTAATCCTCAGAAAGGGGATTTTTCTAACATATTCACTGCGATAGGCCCCAGCTGTCGGGTTTTTATTTTTAACAATTCAATCTCTATTGATTCTTATTTGCTTGAAAAATATATCTGGATAGCAAATTTTCTGGTCTGATTAATTCGTCAAGGACGTGAATAATGAATCAAAAAAGATTTTACTCCCGTGAAGTTTCATCAACCGAAGTAGAATGAGGTTCATTATGAAAAACGGTCTTCGCAGCGAACGTGTTTGAGGAAGGTTCTCGCGTATTTCACTAAATTATTCCCGATTGTATCATCACATGAATATTGGTATATTCAAATTCATCAATAGAAATTTGCGTGGAATCAATTAGGGATTCCCCTCCGTTTTTATGAAGTCGGGGGTGACAAAATTGATCTTATCCCACCTATCCTATCGAATATTTGAGCTCTCTTTGAATAATTAAAACGCCCTCTCTCCTTCTACAAATACTAGAATTAGTAGTCATTCAGATCACGATATTCTTTACATGCCAATGGAACTATATACCGATATTTACCAAAATTAATATCATGAAAAATATTTACGATTCTTGTGAAGAAATATTTCAATTTTTTGATGCTTTGAAAGTCTTCATAGATTCAGATAGAAACTTTGAATCTTTGAGGCCAGGGGCTAAATTTTGTGCTTTGTCAGTTCTTCTAATTTTTTTGAGATGTATTTTCACAGAAATCATAACATGTTTAAGGTCATACTAGCGGTACTGATGATGAGCCCATCAAGTGCAGATCAGATCCTCGCTTGACTCGTTTCGGACTCTCTATTATAGGGAGTCCGAAACGAGTCAAGTATGTTCAATACATTATGTATAATACAGGTATATGTATAATACAGGTATAGTAATGCACACAGCAGACATAACAACCTATAACCCCGAAACTGCCGAAAGTATATAGTGACATATTATTGGCTCGGATCTTTCTTTGTAGGCTCCTAATCGTTGATCTGTTTGTTTTTCATGCGTTTTTGGCGTATTCTTACACCTGTGTGCTCGCTCCCGTGAAAATCGGAAGGTTTATAGAAATGAGTGTATAGTCTCGATCTTTCCCCGTAATAAGATGCCGTGTTGATCGGCTCTTATGAAATTGACCAGAACTTTTCCCCCTGACTTCTGAAAGCCTCAAAATTTTAATTGTTGTTTGAGATACTAATCTACCACTATTATGCTGAATTTCGTAATTTTCTGATAGGCAATTCGAGTACCGCTAGTACTACTTAAGGAAGACCGTGTTTACGGATAATTCGAGGTAGGCACCGTACCATCTGCGCCTCCATTGTTTCTGAACTGTCCCGGAGCCGACCACGTGTCCTCAAATCAAACCTCGTCTGCTAGAGTTGAAATTTAGTTCAATGTTCTTATCGCGTGCAGGAACCGTTTCCCAGAGTTCGATTGGTTTCAATAACACAAGTGTCCTCGTACAACACGGATCTTCCTGACGGGAGTCATATTTTTCATTATTTTTTTAATAAAAGCACATGGAGGACTTGATGTATCCACTCGTTTGAAGAATAATGCAAAATATGACTCCCAATAGGAAGATCCGTGTTGCGCAAGCACACTTATGTTATTGAAACCAATCGAACTCTGTGAAATGGTTCCTGTACGCGATAAGAAAGTTTGATTCTTGGGAACCAAATTTCAGCTAGCAGACGGGGTTTGATTTGAGAGGTCACGTGGCACAGTGGGGGAAAAATTGCAAGTTGGCACAATTATGCTTCTCCACTGAACAGGCGATATCGAGATTTTTCAGGGGGTCAAATTATAGGTTTCTTCATGCAAAATATGAATCCTTGTCTCCCGAGAGTCGCCCAGAACTCGTAGGATGGTGGCATTCATCAGAACACGAAAATCGTCTAAAAGCACAGTATTAGCGGTTTAGCCGGGAAGGGAAGCAATTTGAGACATTTTTTTAAGGGAAACAAAGTTGTTGCATTTTTCAAAACACATTTTTTGGTTGCCTGGGTTTTTCAAAGAACCACATTTTCTAAGGTTTTTGTGGTTTTTGGAGCCTTTTCTGGGAGAATTTTGGAATTTCGACCGCGGCAACCGAAAGAGCACAAAATTTTACGTCGAAATATGTGGTTTGAAAATTTTAGATGAATTTATGCTATGAGCTTCACAATAGTCAAACTGAGAGAGGTAGTCCGAAAATTGCCCAGGAGCGTTGAAAAACTCCCTGAAACTTGAAGGGAAAGCAATTTGAGGTGTTTTTATGAGGAATAAAGTTGTTGCGTTTTTCTCAAGACTTTTGAAGACCTTTTGAAGATCTTTGAAATCTTGAAGATCTTTTGAAGACTATCAATATTCATATTTTGGATTATGATTCTGATACATGATCTCGAGAATCTGATGGTATGATTGACCAACAGATATTTCACTTGTAAATTATGTATTTGGGGGGGGGGGAGGAGAGATAATGGATTGTACACAGTAGCTAACGCGCGGGAACTGAGACTAGGAGAGTAATCGTATGTATAAATAAATTGACCGTTCTGAGTTATCTTGGACCTTCATATTAATACATACTGACGTAAAACTTTGTTTTCTTTCGTTACCCAAGATCAGAATTCCAGATTTCTATCAAAAAGGCCTCAAAAACCACAAAACCCCCGAAAAATGTGGTTTTTTGAGAAACCCATGCGGGCGACCAAAAAAAGATGTCTTGAAAGATGCAACAACTTTGTTCCTTATGAAAAATGCCTCAATTTGCTTCCGCTTCGATTTTCCCGGGAATTTCCCAACGCTCCTGTGCAATTCACAGGCTATCCCCTCTGTTTGACTGTTGTGTAGAGCTCATAGCATCAAGTTATTAAGAATTTCCCAACCACATATTTCGACGTGAGATTTTGTGCTCTTCCCATTGCCGAGGTCAGAATTTCAGAAGAATACTGTCAAGAAGGTCCCAAAAACCACAGAGACTCTAAAAAATGAGGTTCTTTGAAAAACCCAGGCAACTTAAAAATTTGTCTTGAAAAATGCAACAACTTTGTCCCGCAAATAAGTCATTTGCACACTGTTTTTCGCTTTTCATTTGCTCACAGCAGATCAAAAACATAGTATGACACTCGGGTGCAATGGTTTTCGCTTTTTCGTGACTATTGAACTAAAACACAAACTAAAAAAGTCACTTGAAGTGCGAAAACCATCGTTTGCGCTCTTGTATCATAATAAACTATTGCGCTTTCGATTGTCAGAAATGATCGATTGGAGAAATTCAGAATTTCTGAATTTCTCCAAAAAAGGCCCCAAAAACCACAAAAATCCCCCAAAATGGAGCTTTTTTGAAAAACCAGGCAACCAAAAAATTTGTCTTAAGAAATGCAACAACTTCGTTTCTCTTAAAAAATGTCTCAAATTGCTCCCCCCCCCCTCCCAGTTGAACCGCTATTACTGTGTTTTTTAGCCGATTTTTGCGTTCTGATGAATGCTACCATCATACGAGAGTCCTGGGCGACCCTCGAGGGAAGAGGATTCATCTTCTGCATGAAAAAACCTACAATTTGACCAACTGGGAAATCTCGTTATCGCCTGTATATAGTGGAAAAGCATAATTGTGCCAACTGGCATTTTCCCCCCACTGTGCCAAACCCCCCCCCCCCCCCCATGGCCCGGAGCCGACCACTGCTTCAAAACATCTGATCGGGTGGCGCTGATGGTACGGTGCACACCTCGAATACACATCTCCTGAAGATCTTGCAATTCCTTCTTACACATCACACATTGAATAATGCTCTTGCAGCACAATTTTCATGCGTACCAATTGTCACCCAAATTTTCATGATGCTTTTTTATATTTCGACAACGTTCCATGTGTACAATTTCGGACTTTTGCATTTTACCACATCGTTCCTCCACAATTTTCTCTCACTGCCAAAATCCACCAACAAAATTGGAATCACATCCTCGAAAAATTGAACAACATTATAGATCATCAATTCAGCTATTGCTACTTTTATATCTGAAGAGAGGAAAATCAAGGTCACGGTCTACTCACTCGTCGTAGCATTAAGCCGCGCGAATCAAATTGGATATATATGTGAACAATCGTGTGTGAAGAATCAGCCGCACCGCTGGAAAAGAGAGAGACACCGTTGTCATGCACCTCGTATACAGCAAAAGCCCATTTGTGGAATAACAACAGCACAGCAATCATGGGGAAATATGGAAACGGAATTTCTGTAATGAGGTGAAATTTGTCGCGACAGTTTTCCGTTGACGTATGTAGCAATATCCAACAACAACCTTCTTCTCTCCTCTCTATTTCAACCTGACAGATGTAGCAGCATCAGCAGACAGCTTCCATAATTGTTCCTTTTTTTGTTTTCTGCCGTCATATACTTATTAGCCTGGTATGGAACAGCGTGGTGTGCGATACATAATGTCGAGGCTGTTCAGCAGAGTTAGTTGGTATCCTTTTCTGTCTAACGTCAATCAAAGTAATCGGTGATACATCGGAGGGAGAGAGTGAAAGTACAGAGAAAGGGAGAGCTGATTATCATTATATTCAATTGAATTATACCTCGTATTATACCCTACTGCTTTTACAGAGAACTCAACATGATATGTATATAGGCACGGAAATTTTGTCGGTCCATTTTCGTACTTGAGTTGATATCAATGTCGAATGACCTAGGAGGACAAGAAGATGGCTGAGTTAATATAAGCTATGGAACAACTCCGTGTTGGTGATTGTTGAAAAATTTCTTCAACCGTGGTAAGAAAAGTCATATCAAGTGTCAGGAAAGACGGCCAAATAAGCATAGTTGACGTTTGTGTTTTGATCAAATTTACATTTTTTTTATTTTTTTTTCTCCTGATTCCCAAAGTTATGTGAAAAAAATATAGAACCTGCCGATAAGCGGGTAATTCGTTACAAATTATATAGTGTCATAGATGAATAGAAAAATCCTAAGAATCTGTGATCCAAAAAAAATTCTGCTTTTATGAAGAAAGAGAGACTCCGATCGAACTTCGAATTTTTCGGTCAGAAGTTCTGATCAGTGTTCAATCTCAAAAGAGACAAATTCTCTCACGCATTGTAAAATTGAACCCCAAATTCTAATAATGAATTTTGGTTATAATGCTACATCTCAAGAATGTTGATGAAATTCGGCTACAAATCATCATGGGTTCGGTTCACGAATTTCAAAGTGTTTGTTTGATCTTCGAATTCAAGTTTTAACTTTGCTCAATTTGAATTTGTGGTTATGCAAAGTCTACAGAGTTCGAGGTGGGGTCGCACAACGCTTGCATGCCCCTATAAGATTCTGTGGCTAACTGGAGCTTGATCCGTAAAAACATGCCAATTCTAGGGAAGGGCTCGCTCTATTTGTCACTTGCTCGTTAGGTGCGTAATGACTGTTTCCTGTTCGTTTACAAGATGCTAGCGTCCGCGGGGGCACACAGCAACAGGTATTGTAATAAAATAGGCTGAAACTATTTTTTTCTCATTGTATTTTAGATGAACCATTTATTTCCCGTGGAACTGCTCAGTTGTAAATTGTTATCTAAAAAATCTACAAACAATATAGCTGGTCATCTGCTATTTTTCATCAGAGTACCTGTATATGAAAAGAAGATTTTTAACGTCCTTTACAAAAATTGTACACAAAAAATCAAGGAAAATTGATCATGTTATCCCGTGATTCTTTGATAGAATTGACAGCTCTGTAAAACAATGCCGAAAATTTTTATGAAAACTGTCGGCTATTTCTAATTCTTTAATCTTCTCTCGTAAAATGTTGTTATTTATGAGTGTCTTGTATGATTTTACAATATTCTTATCTATTTTTCCATTCAAAATAATTCCTGCAGAGTTCTCTCTGCTACAAGAGCCGAAATTTAGATTATTGATTTTCCTCATCATCCGTCACTGTTTATAAGCTCAATCTCAGAGTTATAAAATGTGGATCCAACATTCGTAAAGAATATGATGATGTTATCAAGTTTTAATAATGACAAGTGGCTAAAGATAAGCCGCACCGTCACATCATCCATTCGTTTTGCACGATTAGTCAGTTGAGTCCATCTTTACTTTGAGCAACTGCTTTGAATGAACTGATCTTACAACATATACACTGATTTTCTCAAATATTGGATAATAATCGTGCCCACTATAGTGCTAGATTTTGAATTTGTGTCAGCAGTTGTGTAATGCTATTGGAAAAAAGAGGACAGAATTCTTTCCGAAGAAAAAAATCAGAACCAGTGTTCAGTGATATCTTGATTTTCGAAAGAAAATTGAATTATGCTCGTGCAGTGATGATTCTTACTTGTTTCCCAAAAGTGATGATGTCGATCTAGTTTTTGTGTCCTTTCGTCGCACCATGTCGAGATTCACAAAAAAGAAGTCCAAAAAACCAAATCCGCAATATGTGTTATTTTGGCAATGCGTGAAACCTTGTGTGGTATGTAACTTGATAAGATTACAAAATTTCATTGCATCATTTTTGATTGTTGCGTTAAAACATGATACCAGCTATAGAATTTCAACAAAAACGACACATGTCCTCGTGTGCTCTTGACGCACAGTTTCACTTTGCAATGATTCGGATCGTTTTGATTCATTTTTTGTCTCGTGTACAGATCTCTGATTCGACAACAAAGTAGATCATTATATTTTTGCAAAATTGACTGAATTAAAAATCGAATGATTAATCGTTCGTATTAATTTTTCTTCATTGTTATAATTAATAGTAATACATCGTGACATATGCTTCACACACAGCCTATTAGAGCATACGATAATGATGATGAATGGAAATTTCTGATTAGGTTTTAACCTCAATTCCATCTACATATCTTTCTCTCTCTTTCTCTCTTACATCAAGAGCAGCAATATTTCTGATAAAAGTAGAGAATGTATCTTTGGTATACTATATCATACCACAATAGCTTATTATTTAGATCAATTCAACAATGCTGCGAGATCAGAGATATTATATGTAGAGCAACTTCAGAGTAAGTGAGAGAGATGTATTATCGAGTTGCAGCTTCGGTTGCATGTCAGACATCATGATCTCCAAGAACTGGAAGAGACAAAATGACTTGGCACAATGCCCTTGCGTGTGATTCAGATTCTGCATGATGCTGTGCTGCTGTGCCGGTGCAGCACTATTTGGTGCGTCTCGACGACCAACCCCGGCCTTGATTATGCCGGGAGCAACATCAGAGTCAGAGTCAAAGTATATACAACAAAGAAAAAAAAACCTATATACTCTACAGAAGAAGTAGTATCACAAATGTCGTGTGACGCGTCGTCGTGCGGGTCATACATTGATAAAAGTAAGCGTTGAGAGAGCAATTTTAGGCCCCACAGCAACGTATATTTATTGACACTTTTGTGTCGCAGCGCACCTTATCATTAAAATGAGCTTATTGTGCAATGCTTCAAAAAGGACGGTGTAATCAATGCTATGCCACGACACTACTGGTGCTACTGCTCATGCTGTTGAGATGTGATGATGGTGATGGGATTTAAGTTTTCTTATAATGGAAGCGTTAGTTCTCGCGGAAAAAGTTGACTCAACACTTTTGTTCGACGACGATTGTAACCCATGATAATTTTGACAGTGACGGCTAATCGACGTGTTGCGACGACGATAAATTATCGCTTCTATATAGCTTGTATATTAACGGTTTATTTGTAGAAAGTGTCTATGATACGTAAGCCATTGTTGAGAAAAAGTGATTGTTAATCTAAAAATGACTGATTGGTGGTTTAATGATATTTTTTTTGTCATTTTTCATCTTGATAATAGTGGCTATTGAATCTCTCTTCGAGTATGGTGTGAAAATATTGACTTGTGTACAGTGTATTATTTTCTGATCTGTGCTGCAAGAGCAGGATATATGGCGTTGCGTGATCCATCAATTTTAACGTGATTTTAACCCAAGAGTTTCTTTGTTATGCAGATTAATATAATGATACTCCGCGCAAAATGTAATTGCGAAGAATGTCTTCTTTCGGAAAAATTATCACGAAATTGTTCAAAACCATGTACACGATTGGTTTTCTACGTAGAAGCCAACGAGAGAGTGTCGAATCTTTATGACCATCCAAGAGATTTTTTTACTTGAGCTTATTTTCGTATCGTCATGCCAAACTTTCTAGTTTTTCATACCAATGCGTTCCTCTTTGAGAAATTCTCTCGATTTTCACTCATAAGAGTCTTTATTTTTGAATTTCTCAATGCAGGGTGATATTGTAATCCAAAAATGGCATAATTCTACTTAATTTTCATATGTTATTTGCGCCAGGGGTAAAAGCGACGAAGTGAACCAGAAAACAATTTTTGTCTCTCTGGACCAAAATAATTAAAAATAATTGATAACCGAAAAGAGTGATCTGGGACCCTCAGGATCAAAAATGATTTCTGCTCCGTATTTTCGCACGGTTATTTTAGCCCCCCCCCCCCCGCCGGAAATTTGTTTCTTTCGCTTCGCTCAGCAACTCCTCAACGGTTGCAGGGCCCGAATTGACCGCGAAAACAGGGCAGCAGAATGTATACTGCTATGTAAGTAGCTAGTATATGATGGATTCCACGCCAAAGCGACCTACGGAAAGGGGTCATCTCTCAGATTCTTTTTTAACCTTTTTCATTCGATTCTATGGCTCAAAATAGGAACTTCGGACCACCTATGGGGCCCAAAAAAAATTTCTCCTCTCCATTGCACGCATATCCGTCAACAGACCGAAAATTTATCGTGTAAAAATCTATGCACTTTTATTCACGAAAATGGGAATATTTCGAGTTTTTGGATAGCTATCGATTTGCGGATTGCGGCATCTGAAAGGGCATCAAAAAACCTATCGGAAACGTTGTCGAAAATTCCTTTCCTGTGATTGGGGGGCCTCCTGGAGGCAAAAGAGTGTTTTTCACTAAAATGTTGATTTCTCAAAAAGCCATTTTTTTTATTTTTTTAAACTCAAATTTTTGACGTAAAATTTTGCGTTCTTTCGAAAAAAATGGGTTTCAGAGAAGTTTGGGGCGATCCAAGTGACTTATGAGCCATTTTTTGAAAATTCGATTTTTCCGATTTCAGAAAAAGGCGATTTTCTGCGCATGCGCACAAACGTAGACTTTCGGCGCCACTTCCAATGGAAAGCTGACAAAATTTCCTATAAAATGACTACCCGCAAAGTTGAAATTCATGCTTTGAAACGGGATCTGCAAGGATTAATTATGTCGAATCAAAATCACATGAAAATTCAGCCCATTAACGCCTTCGTGGCGCCTGCTGAGATGACACATTCACGAGATCTTATCGGGACTTGATTTTGAGTACGAAATTGACCTGAAAAAAATTCGGACCACATGGTTTCAACGTAAAATTGTATGAACTTTCAAAATATGCGATGAAAAACCCCGTTTGAGGCGAACCCGAGGTGCTACATTCAATTTTTCGCAATTTTGAATGTGAAATATCGTATTTTCTGGCAAAAAATTGGATGTAGCACCTCGGGTTCACCTCGAACGGGGGTTTTCATCGCATATTTTGAAAGTTCATACAATTTTACGTTGAAACCATGTGGTCCGAATTTTTTTCAGGTCAATTTCGTACTCAAAATTGAGTCCCGAGAAGATCTCGTGAATGTGTCATCTCAGCAGGCGCCACGAAGGCGTTAATGGGCTGAATTTTCATGTGATTTTGATTCGACATAATTAATCCTTGCAGATCGCGTTTCAGTGCATGAATTTCAACTTTGCGGGTAGTCATTTTATAGGAAATTTTGTCAGCTTTCCATTGAAAGTGGTGCCGAAAGTCTACGTTTGTGCGCATGCGCAGAAAATCGCCTATTTCTGAAACCGGGAAAATCGAATTTTCAAAAAATGGCTCATAAGTCACTTGGATCGCCCCAAACTTCTCTGAAACTCATTTTTTTCGAAAGAACGCAAAATTTTACGTCAAATATGTAATTTTAAAAAAATAAAAAAAATGGCTTTTTGAGAAATCAACATTTTAGTGAAAAACACTCTTTTGCCTCCAGGAGGCCCCCCAATCACAGAAAAGGAATTTTCGACAACGTTTCCGATAGGTTTTTTGATGCCCTTTCAGATGCCGCAACCCGCAAATCGATAGCTATCCAAAAACTCTAAATATTCCCATTTTCGTGAATAAAAGAGCATCGATTTTTACACGATAAATTTTCGGTCTGTTGACGGATATGCGTGCAATGGAGAGGAGAAATTTTTTTTGGACCCCATAGGTGGTCCGAAGTTCCTATTTTGGGCCATAGAATCGAATGAAAAAGGTTAAAAAAGAATCTGAGAGATGACCCCTTTCCGTAGGTCGCTTTGGCGTGGAATTCATCATATGCTAGGTCATCCACCAGAACTTCGAATTTTTTGAGATTTGATTCTCCTCCCCCCCATTCATGGCTAGTTTGTATTTGACTTTGAGGCTTCAAATCGCCACACATCAGTCCCATTTTATGTATCTTGTAAAATAGATATCCGAAACAAAATTCGTCGCAAAATTCGGCAGCACAGCCAACCACTAGAACTTCGATTTTCTCCCAGATTTTCCCCCTCCCCTCCCCGTTTAGGGGTAGTTCGCATTCTATTTCAGGGCTAAAAATTGGCACACAATATCGTTTCATCCCCTGAACCAGATGTATAGAACAAAATTTGGTAACATGGCTCATCCACCAGAAACACGATTTTTCCAGAAACCACCCACCGTACAGAGGTACTTTAATTCAACTTTGGGACTGGAAATCGGCACACACTCTCGTTTCAAACCCCAAAACAGATATCCGAACCAAAATTCGGCAACACGGCTCATCCACCAGGGATGAGGTTTTTCCTTCTCGATTCTTATTCGTATTTATTTACTCCAAGAGTTGACCAATGAGTTCAATTGTTTATCAACAAGTTCCTTGTGTAGGTTTTCTTTTCACTTCTTGGAATTTTTCTCAAAATATTCCAATCAATCGAGTATGATATGACATTGAAATACAAAAGTCGAAATTTTACTTGTAATTGAGGTGATTTTAACTAAAATAGTTATTCGTTATATGAATTTGAGTAAACCGCGGGTATCAGAATTCAGGAACTCAATGCATTACAATCAGAAGTTCAAAACTGTCAACTTTCTCAGAAAATTTGGAATTTTGATTTTGAGCTTGCAAGCTCTCCAAGGTGTAAAATATCTCGATCACATGTGATTATGAATCCCTAAAGATTTTTTCATTCCATTGGAAATCCGTATCACCCATGTAAATCCACTTGATTCGATAATCTGCCGATTATTGACACTGTGCTTGTTCTTTGTATGTTTCAGGGCGATTACATCAGGCCTCCCGTTCTGTGCGAGTTGTCGCACAAGTATGGAGTGGCTGGCAGTGACCAGGTGCCCTTGACGGCTCGCCTCGACGAGCTGCGGGAGCACATACGCCGAGAGATTCGCAAGGTTTGTTAATTGTGCGCTTGCTTTATATTTATAAATTTATACGCGTTTATTCGTCACTCTCTTTTCTTCTGAAGCAAGTGTTCGATCGATATGTTCTTCCGTTAAAACTGGAATTATTGATCACGATATCGAACTAATTTTTCTCATTTATTTTTTACTATGTGCATCGATCTCTGCTATCTCGTGTCGTTCTGTCTGTTACCGCTTGATGTGATATATCTTGAGTAATGAGATACTTATGCAATTGCAAGATCTGAGAATGAGTGATATTTGACATCTCGGTATCAAAATTCTAGCAGTCAACGATGTGATTAGGGTTCACACTATATTTCTACTACGCCAGAATATTCTATTGAATATGACCGAGATTAGACCAAAATTTACATTAAACGAGATTTTCATGAGTAGTAGATTTTTTGATCATCCCTCGAAACTTTCAAAAATGTTTCGGATTGAGTTTGCAAGGCGTGCAAAAATAGCTTGACAGAGAAAAAGTGGCCGGTGTCGGTCGCAAAGGCACTGAAATTCGTATCTCCTCCAAAGCAAGGAATTGATGATGTTTCGAGAGTTTTTTTTTCAGATTTTACTGACTTAATAATTTTTTCTCAGAATCAACTCTCAAACTCCGATTTTGGTATTTCAGGAACTGAAGATCAAGGCTGGCGCGGAAAAGCTCAGAGAGGTTGCGACGGATCGCAAGGCATTGTCAGACGTCGCAATGATTGTAAAAAAGTCAAATAGCAAGCTTAACGAGCTGCAAGCGGAACTACAGCAGCTGGAGAGTCAAATAATTCTCACACAGGGTCAGCCACAATCACCACAAATAAATCACTCTAATGGCCGAGGTGAGATTTTTTTACAACTATATCGCACTCTCCCTTGGATTTTTTGTATTTTCCTCTGGAAAAATTTGATCGTACTTTTAAATGGATTTGATGTATTGAAAATATAACAAAGTACGTCAAATTATTTGCCATCTAGTTATATGAAACTAAATACATCACATTTCATTAAACTGCACTTGGAAATTTTTGTAGACAATTTGAATTTGATATGTTTCTATAAGAATGTCTCTGAAATCATGCAGAAATACAGAATGAATGAAGCAGGCTGTTTCTGCTAATTTTTCATGGCTTGAAAGAAGTCATAACAAAGTATGGAAGAGAATACCTAAATATTTTGTTCGAAATATTTCTTCATGGTTCGGGAAAAAGGTATCTTGATGATCTGAGAACTTTTCTCCGTAAATTGTCGAGTTAGTATGACTATTCGAAGTTTCTTCAATTTCACATGCAAGACAATCTGCAATAATCGTTCTGAAGTGACTTTAGAGGCTTTGTTGGCCAGTTGTGTGGAAGCAATATAGTTGTCAATCTTACTGCTAAGTCCCAAGCCTCGAAAAAGTATTTTTAAAGTTTGAAATGACATTTTGTGGGTGTTAAGATGCATCAGTTGAAAATTTTTTCCTTAGGGGTTGACGATACAGGCTCGTCAAAATTAATCGGGTCTGATGTTCATCGCTTCAATCAATGGCGTTAATAGAGCGTGTATTGTAACCTAAAAAAACATACTGCAGTGCTGAGTGCTCACTGTAATACCTTACTTGGAATGCAAAGCCGTGCATAATTGGATCGATTCGATCTACTTCACTTGTTCTGAATGATCCGCCTTCTGGTCATGGTTAAAGTTGGGATGTACCGTTGCTTGTTATTTTTAATTCATACCGATAGTGGGCATTTTCATGTTCCACAAAATTTTCAGTATTTACAAAACAGGTGCTGGATTTTTCATGGGAGCATATTAATCAATTCTGAATTCTAACCTGTTTTTCTGTCATGCGTTTATTTGAAATGATGACTATATATTCTTTTAGATGTCTTGATACGCGGTTTATAGGCGTCCCGATTGAGTTAGTTAGGCAATTTCATTCACTTTGTCATTTTGGAACTGTCTTTGAAATGTTCGGTTACCTAGAAGTCTTGTAAACTCTGATTGAGAATTTTCGATCTACCGGGAATTCGATCTTGATGTCTTTTATAATTTTTCTTTTTTTAATCCAAATATTTAAATTGAAATTTTGGAGGATACTTCTCGCGGGTTCATTACTTGGCTCATTTTGAGTTTTGTCAATACCTAAGTATTTTCTGTTTTGATAATAATCATTTTACATTCATTCAAACAGCCCTAAGGGGCACAGAATCTCTAAAAGCCCTGAACACGAGAAACTCTTGTAATCCTTTTCGATTTTTTAGTTACCCAGGTATCTTTCAAAAGTGTCACTCAACAAACTACTCCAAGAATGATGGGAGTAGTTTAGAGAATAACTCGTGTTTTCTCGTGAACTATTCATTCATAAAAAAAGTGTCTTCTTTTCTGACCTTTAGGAATCTCTATAAAATTCATACACAACCAAAAGTCTGCAAAAGTCCGCTACTATAATGCAACTTTCAGAACTTTCGAACTCAATCACTGAAATGCGATGATATACATGGATGCACATGAGAGCTTCTAAGGAATTTTTTGCTCAATTCGATAGCTAGGTATCAATTTTCCGACACACTGCGATGGGCTATCTCTCAACTTCCCATTTTCATCGTAAACTTTACTTGCTAAAGAATTTGCATACGTTAGAATGAAATCATCCAAGAATGTGCGATCCATTGTTGCTACATCGAGTAAATATTTAATCTTGCATTCTTCTGCTATCTATTCGTATTCTCCTTTTCTCAAATTTGTGCTTAGTATTTTTCAACTCCTGTTTAAAGGGATACAATCCCGCAATACGAGAATCACGAGAGTCACACCAACAACAAAACGGTACCTGCTTTCTAACACAGTTTACCAACATACACATTTTTCCGTTTCCTCGTGTTTGCTCACACTCAATTTCTCGTTTGCACGTGCATCAACTTTCCTGTATATTCTTTACTCGAACGTCCGGTACTCTCTTTCATTTACGCTTTACACTGATGCGATGCGTGTCTATATCTGTCCATAACGCCAGCGAAAACCGTAAGCTTGCGCGCAAAGAGGAAAAGCTCCGCTCTTATGAATTAACGGCGATTAGCGCTTTCGTCGGTATTATAACCACACATAGCCATAGGAGTGCATCTGAACATTCTTCGTAGATTTATAGTTATGTTGGCAGTGCACCTTTTTTATTTACACCTTTTTTAAGGATATTTAGAAGAAATCTTAATGGCCCTAACTATAGTCACTCTGATTTATGTTATTAAAGTTTGCTATTTTTCGTCATGAGTTTTTCAAGGTAGTAGGCATGCTCAGTGGATGCTCACTCATTCGTGAATTTATGATTTGACAGAGTAAAATGGAAATATATGTCGACATTGTCCATTCGACCTCAAAAGTAATTGTTTTAATGGAATTTCCATCAACCAGAGAGACATATCTGGATGAACTATATTCACATGCGCTTTTGTTTGGGAAAAGCTTCCACGCATTGCATTCCTGTTCTGATTTGATTTGATAGAAATGGGATTGCATCTGATTCATATTCACCAAATTAATTGAATTGCTATGCACCAGAAGTTTCCTAAAATTGCCTTGAAAATAAGGAAAACATCCTCGCGTAGCTTTTAATCGGTAAATTAATATAGGGCTTGGTTAAGTGAATTTTGCATTGTAGAAAACTTCTCATATGCTGTAGTGTAAAGTTTCAAAAGTTCTGCAAAAAGAATTTTAACTGTTTTTTTCTTTTTCTTCCGAAAGCACAACCCTTGGGATGCTTGACCGTGAAGAGCAAAAAGTGATAGAATCATCGGCTGTATTCATTTATTTGCGATCAAATAACATTCATGAGTTCGTCTATAGAATCAATCCAAGTAAACCACTCGGTATCCTTGAGGTTGGATTGAAATTTTACACACTCAACTGCGTTTGCGGTTCATTCGAGGAGCGAGCCATGTATTTGTAAATAAAAATTATCTTGTCTAAGTGAGTCGAGCTACTATGACTGCGTGGTCAGTAACTTTTCATCTCCAATATTCCTCCGCCTGAAAATGAATAATTCAAATTATTGACTGTGTAGATTCAGTAAATATTTCGATCCAATCAACTCAGAGCTAGTGTAGTAGTGTCAGTCACAAACGCGAGTATGATTTGGTTGATATTTTCAATACCGCCCTAAAAGAAAGCCTCCAAATGTATAAAAAGATATCACGAATGGGACTTGGGATATATGAGTTGATTATTTGGTCTCATCGATCTTGAAGGACGGTTTTTTTTCTTTTTTTTTTTTTTTTAACTGAGGTTGTCTTTCTGACTAAAATTATAGGGCCCAATGAGGATACGTCAATAACATCTGAAGGGAGAGGAATATTGCTAAAATTTCTTACCCAATTATTTCTATCTATCGTGCGAGGTGTTAAGGATGGTTTGATTTTTTCGAATTTTTTCATAAGTGTAAAATCACATTGTTTTCGTAATTTGATAGATTTTTCATTCGTGAAATTTTGGAATTGGCTCAAAGTGTTTGGATCAATATTCTCGTTTGTTAATGATTGTGAAGTTACTGATAAATTCTTTTGAAGTCGAAAAATTTGATTATGGACGTCCCTAATTTCATTATTTAAAAGTCTTCGAATGTAAATAGAGTTTTGACCACGAAAATTCTTTCAACATGACTCACTCGAGAAACTGATGCTTTGTAGGCGCTTGTTTATGTTCTGGATGTGTGGTGGTAATACATCGTTGCTTCTGCATCTCAAGACTCCGTCCTTCAAGATCGATGAGATCAAATAATCAACTCATATTATTAAACATCAAGGACGAAAAATCTACAAAATTACTCATGGGACTTGAGATACTTATTGAAAAATATTCTGATTCTATTTGAGTAAATTTTCACCCGACCGTTTTAGTGAGCCAGCAAAAACTTCAATTTTTATAATTCTATACTTCTTGAAGCTTTGCGTGAGGTACCGACATTTCTTGTTTCTCAAACACCAACACGGGAACAGAGATATGAGTGGAAGATTCAAATGCCTTTTAGATTATTGCAACAAGTTGAAAATGAATCAAGTGTTGCGGCCTAGTCATCCTCTATCGGCCTGATCATTACTTTAGATGGACTCGATGTATATTAGACACTACATAAGAATTACTGTGAATCATGAGGAATGTGGTAAGGAGACTTGACCGGTATCTGGAGCTGCTGTGACGTCCGTTTCTTAGTGGTGGCGAAAGCGTTCCTAATTTTTCTTTTCGAGCTAAGAGATACGTCCTATAGCTCATGGTTCTCGTATCGTAATTCGACGACTCAATGGGCTTTTCGTGACCTGCGGTGAACCCTATTGGGCGAAATAACGCAGAAAGAATTAAGTGAAGAGAGAGACACCTCTGTAGGCACAAAAAGGGGTGTGTATAACCGCACAGGAATACGCGCTTCTTGATGAATTTGTAAAAGTTTGTGACGGCCAAGTCAGTCCGTCTCCCTCTCTCCCTGGACCGAATATTGTAATGATAACATTTTGTGTTACAGCCTAAGCACGAGAAGAGTTGCTGCATAGTTTAGCCAGGTAAGAGGGAGAGAGACAGAGAGATGGCACCGTAGTAGGGCCCGCGCGTCCCATATTTTGAGCCGTCCCTGGCGCAAGCCAATGCTGCTCCGGCCAGCAACCTTTTACTATACATTCCGTCGTGACGTTTCGGAGCGCTCGCACGCGCCTATCGAGCTTATTATCGTGCGCGTTGTCCACGCCACCCGGAGCCCGTCCTTGGCATCATTTAGCCGGGGCTCCGGTGCGTGCATCTCATATAACCTGTGCTGTGGTCTATGACCAAAATCATCATCGTCTGGGACAATTGCGAGCTGCCTGATCGTCGTGAGCTGCGAGGGCCGGTGCCCGATTCGAGGTCGAGTGACCAACCTGCGTCAAGGCCATTGATATTTGTGAGTGCCTCTCGCAAATCTCTCTCTTCTCTTTCTGGGCTTGTAGATTGTATTTTTCCCTAAATGCGCCCTCAATAATCGTGCGTGGGCTAGATTTATTCTAACGGTCAGCGGACCATTTGTAAATAGTTTTCTTTGAATAAATGCCCTTTCATTCTTAATTTTAATCGAGCGTGTGCTCATTCAATGCTCCCCTCTCCTGATTTCTTGAACAATTACAGCAATAGCTCACTCCCTGAGCTTCTCAAATAAAAGCAGGTCCTGCCTGCACGTGACGAGTCCACCAAAACCGTCACATGGCGCCCAACTAATGGTGCTGTCAGTTCAAGTGAAATCAGTTCAAAAATTTGTGCATCAAGTTGGCGCACCGTCACATGGCGCCCGACAAAGGTGCTGTATGTTCAATTAAAATTAGTAGAAATTTCTCCCAATAAGTTGGCGAGCCATTACATAGCGCCCAAATTAAGGTGCTGATTTTGGGAGAGAGTAGCACTCGAATGTTGCTTCGTGTGTGTATTAGCATGTAAGTGTATTAGTGAGTGCAGTGTGATAAATTCCGTGTCCGGTGCGGATGAGTGAGTCAAGCCATTGCGCTTCGGACAATAGTTTTCCATCGTACTCCGTTTTGAGCGTTCGGACGAGTCCATTTTCTAGGTCGGTCGACTCGACCTCGAAAATTTTTCACGTGCCGCCTTTGGGCACTCATCTACATGTATTTTTCTTATTTGTTAGATGCACTCGGCTTATTTTTGATTTGCAATATCTTAGTGCAAAGCTGATTGCGTGCAAATATAATTTGACCGTTTCGTAAATCTTTTGGTCTGATTTTTGAAACTTTAAAAAATATTCAGTTGGCTTCTCGTGACATCTTGGCGTCCCGTGCTATAGGGCCTCAACACAACAGCTCGCGCGCCATATATAGTCATTGTTTACATCGCGCGTTTGCTGCCGCTCGCGATCGGCCAAGCTTATCTTTGGCTTCGATTTTTGAATGCGTGAGTGCGAGAGAGACAGACGCGCTGGCGTAATATTTCGAAAATATTCTCTCTCGCTTTGCTTGATCGGCCATCGATGAACCAGTGGTCATATGTGCAACACGTATGTGTATGTGTGTAGCGTGCGTGGATAGGCACAAATAATTGACGAGCGAAACTCAGTGATGTATATAGATATACAAGATGTTGTGATGCGTGTTTAGATACTGATTTCGATTCTTGTGCTTTTTGGAAATCTGGAAAAATCGGCCGATGGCTAGAAACTTCTGGACATTGTCCTCGTTTGTTTTGTGCACAATCATAATAAATTATTTTGTCTATTTGACTATACTTTATGCAATTTGAGTCACTTGGTCGTATCTTGATTGTTTTTTTTTTCTGAGAAATGTATAAAATTTTGAAATTTCTTTCATGAATTCAGTGAAATATCGATGACTCTTGCACACTTGTGCATCGCAAAATTGAATTGTTCATGATAATTTTGTCAACACATTTTTAATTTATCATGGAAAATTGGTCGTTTTGACCTGAAGATGCTTAAAAACTATAATTCATTGTATAATTGACCTGTAATAATTTTTCATGGATTAAAATGGTCTTTCTTGGAATATACTGGATGTATGTAGATATAATAACTATCATGAAGTCTAGCATTGCGCTATTGTGTGTGTATGCCTGAATTAGCGTGGGTGATAATAAAAAATGCTGCGCGAAGTGTTTTTACGCAATATATCCCATCTGATTGTTTGAAAAATTCTAACAAATTGCGTAGCTCTATAGGAATCCACCCGACGTTGAATTTTTCACGAAAATATATACAAAATCACAAATAATTAGACATTTTGCAAAGTTTATCAGATATTTGTCCAAACTGACTTTTTGGAGGCTCAAAATCAATACAGACCTACCTTTTTGTATTTTGATATCTAAAAGAGCTCTTTACTAATGAACTCACGATTCTTCTCAATAGAATTTTGAATCTGAAAATACTTATCAAGGATTCGAACTAATTTTGTCCATAAGATGAACCAGACTCAAAAGAGTTTGTTCATTTTTCTCCTGAGTATGAACATCTAAGTTTAGTCATTCGACTGCTAGCTCAAAAATTTCTACCGTGTTATATACAGCTCATTTGGACTTCATCCGTGGGCACAGTTTTCTCTCTAGTCATCGACTATAGACTTCGTCTTTTGTTTGATGCAAGGAGCACGTGGAGACCTAGAGCAAGTGGTCCATATGATGAGACATTTACAGTTAAAATCTAGAAAATTGGGAAACCTCATTTCTCTTTATCGCGATTGAAGGAGTACTTTGAAAATAATTCCATGATGTCTCCTAATAATATTTCGAGTAATCAAGTTCTCACATGGTCCAATTGGATTTGTAACCTCTCTGAGGATAAAATTGGAGTAGCGCTCGCAAAGCTTGAGCTGAAATTTGATAGTTTTTTCAACAATCATCAGCGATTAATGCGGCGTTTGATTGGCCAGTATGTAGAGGATGATTTTGTGGAGAATGAGAGTTCCTTGTGTGATATTGCGCTGAAACTACACCGTGATGCGTTACGTAGTGACTTCATTGTGAGCGTCCAGAGTGCGTTACTTCTTCAAGAAATATGTGAGACATACGCGCGCGCACCCAACACCACCGTTCCCGTGCAGCAGAAGAGTTCCAGTGGAACATATCCAGCTGACAATGGATGTCAGAATTTACCCACTCCTGCCGATATCGAAGGGTGGAAAAATGACACTTTAGCACTTGCGACTTGCGAGCGAGATTTTAAAGCGAGCAATCAGTCCAATATACGTTGTGCTACTGTCAATAATGGAAAGACTTGCAATATGCTCAATTACGGAAATTCAGCGTCATCATCGCCTGTTTCCCCGAGCACGCAGCTTGTCAATTCAAATTCAATTTTATCTTCCGATCACACGATCGATAGCAATATTCAGACTAATCATCCCCTGTCATCGAATAATTCTGGTGATTCGGATAAATTTCCTGAGAGCCCTGATCTTTGCAATTTCTCTGATGAGATACCTGTGTCACCAAGACCATTTCAGATCGCAAAGTCGGTGCAGGTCTTCTCACCCCAAATTCCTGAGTCTGATGAACAATCAAGCTTATCGTTGGATCGATTTCAAAATATATCACCAGATCATGACCTTTTGTCAAATTTTGATTTTTACAGGCAAGATTATTACTCGTCTGTATTGACGGATGTCCACGTGGCTCAATCTTGTGCCTATCCTTCATTGCCAGGCATGACGTCTGTTCAATTTAGCCAATTCGGGCATGAAATTTCGCACGAGCAAAAGTGGCTCGGCTCAGATAATCATTTGGATTTGGTATCTTTGCAATTGAACCGAGAAATGAAATCTTCCCATCTCATTAGGGCAGAAAAACGTGGCAGCGCTCCAGGAGAAGGTACATCTTCTGAGTCCTTCACAAATCCTCTGGATGTCATTGATTTGTATCGCCCTTGTGAGTCATTGAATCTTTTCAACATCAATTCATACCGATCATTTATACGACCATCCGGTTTCCATTTGATGAGTGCAGTCGGAAATGTAAAATATGACAAGCACGCGCGTGTTGTAGTGCAAACTTGTCTGCCTAATGAGATTGTCAAGTTTCTTGAATCTGGAAATGCATCAAGATTAGAAATGGGCCTGATCAACCCTAATCTTTTCGATTTCGCCCCTCAGTTTCAGAACAATGTGACATTTCCCAGGCAATTGTATTTGTCTCGTACCGACTTGCAATATCTCATGTTTAAAGTTTGTTGGAACCTATATAAAACACTTGATGGTCGCAGGAACGATCACAAATACTGGTCTGAGTATGAGGCCGTGTTTGAGCAGTCTCGACCGACCAATGGAGCATTTTACCTTGTTTTGACTGAAATCGAGGCCGAGCCCCATGCTCATGATCAAGAAATAATAGAAAATAATTATTCCAATTCCTTTCACCTATGCACGAGCATTGTGCGAGTACCACAGTACCATTTTCAGGTGCCATTCCCAATTTTGATATTAGTAGAGTCTCGGCACGCACTTTTATCTGATATGGCACCTTTCTTGCCTGAATGCGATACTTTGCAGAATTCAGTGTGCGATAGCCTAGCAAAGACTCTTGAATTTTTTGGTCTGAAAGAACTGACCTATTATTTGGAATTTATTAGCTCACCGCCCAGGACGCAACTGTCCACGTGGCTTGAGCAATTCAACCCCAATTTCTACGAACTATTTCCGACATTCTATAGTCGTGATAGGGCACTTATATTTGATACAGCCCATGACCATCGATCAGCTGATCGTTTCTCTCAATTGACTCGAGGCCAATGCGGTCAATACGACCGTGTCAGGTCAATACGACAAATTTAGACCGAGAGACCGGCCCAGGAGGGGGCATAGCGACTTTATAGGCGCAGGAGCAGCCTAGTGCCCGTAGCAGACAACCACGTGCTACTGACTGCAGCTGAGGATCGTCATCGTTCCGGAGGAAGATTCGTCGATGGACAGCGAGGGATGTGCGCGCGCCAGTCTCACTCAGTGGTTAGGTTGTGTCCGAACTATTTTACGCGAACTAAGTGTGTTTGAAAAATTAGACGTTCTTACGTATGTGAACGCAGATTATTACATGTAAATCTAGCTCATAAGTGGATATATTTTTATTTTCAATCGATCATTGGCCAATCAAAGTTATGCGGACTCACCCCCTAGAGAATGATGAATGAGGTCAATTGACCATGATATTATTGTATGATTTTAAGTATGTATTAGACCTAGTATGTATGGAGTGCAGTATGGTCTAAAATTAAAGTATGGGCTATGGGACTAATGTCCAAGAGTATGATTTGTGTGTTGTATGCACAGAATGCTTACAAGTGCCCAATGGTCAATTCAAGAGACCAAGTGAATTAGTGAAGACCGTGAAGTGAAAATTCCTGTAGTAATGTGCCCCAAGAGCAAAAACAGTGCAGTGAAATAAACGCTCCCACAATTACTTAGAGTTCGAGAAGAACAGCTATGAATTCTATATAGACTGATTTAGTATGGGAAGTATGTTAGTGTGAGTGATCGCGTTTTCATTTTTCGAGGGAAATACAATCTCATTCATTTGGAATCCATATTTTCAACATCACTTTTAATTATCACTTTCCGACTGATAATCTTTTGATCAGAATATTTACTTTTGATTCAAATTTCTTGAGCAAATGGCTCTTTCCCATTAGTTTTCGGCCCAGATTGAGAGAGGTAGGTTTCCGAGCTGGTGCGCCAGCCGGCTACCCAGCGTCTGGGGGAGGGGTGTGACGGCCAAGTCAGTCCGTCTCCCTCTCTCCCTGGACCGAATATTGTAATGATAACATTTTGTGTTACAGCCTAAGCACGAGAAGAGTTGCTGCATAGTTTAGCCAGGTAAGAGGGAGAGAGACAGAGAGATGGCACCGTAGTAGGGCCCGCGCGTCCCATATTTTGAGCCGTCCCTGGCGCAAGCCAATGCTGCTCCGGCCAGCAACCTTTTACTATACATTCCGTCGTGACGTTTCGGAGCGCTCGCACGCGCCTATCGAGCTTATTATCGTGCGCGTTGTCCACGCCACCCGGAGCCCGTCCTTGGCATCATTTAGCCGGGGCTCCGGTGCGTGCATCTCATATAACCTGTGCTGTGGTCTATGACCAAAATCATCATCGTCTGGGACAATTGCGAGCTGCCTGATCGTCGTGAGCTGCGAGGGCCGGTGCCCGATTCGAGGTCGAGTGACCAACCTGCGTCAAGGCCATTGATATTTGTGAGTGCCTCTCGCAAATCTCTCTCTTCTCTTTCTGGGCTTGTAGATTGTATTTTTCCCTAAATGCGCCCTCAATAATCGTGCGTGGGCTAGATTTATTCTAACGGTCAGCGGACCATTTGTAAATAGTTTTCTTTGAATAAATGCCCTTTCATTCTTAATTTTAATCGAGCGTGTGCTCATTCAATGCTCCCCTCTCCTGATTTCTTGAACAATTACAGCAATAGCTCACTCCCTGAGCTTCTCAAATAAAAGCAGGTCCTGCCTGCACGTGACGAGTCCACCAAAACCGTCACAAGTTGTAAGAATTCAATGAAGATAGGCGACTTTTTCTTGATTCGCGGAGAGAAAAAAATGTACGAACTTCGACAGAAATTTTTGCTCTACACGCACTCGCGAAAAGGGTTGAAAATTGAATGAAGATATGCAGGTTTTGTTTCTTCTCTTGCGAGAAAAATGTAAAAGCTGAATGGAAATATGCAACTTTCTTACCCGTGACGAGCTAATAATACGCACCCTTTCACTTGCGAAAAGTTGTAAATGCTGAATAGAAATACGCGATTTTTATATTCGTAAAAGTTGTAAAAATTAAATGAAAATACGCGATTTTTGTTTCCGTAAAAGTTGTAGAAATTGAATGAAAATACGCGATTTTCCTTCCCTTGCGAAAAGAATGTATAAACCTGAACAAAATTCTGCGCTTCTCGCACTCGCGGAAAATAGTTAAAGCTGGTTAGAAATACGCACCTTTTACATTCTTAAAAATTGTAAAAATTAACTGTAAATACGCGTTTTTCTTCACCTGCAACAGAGCGAATAAAACGCACCTATTCCACTCGCGGAAAAAGTGAGTTAAATGCGCCCGTTCACTCGCGGGAAAAGGTGTATAAAATACGAGATAATGCGCGTAACTTCGATATTTTTGTAAAACACAGCAAAACGAGACCCGAGGAGAAAAAAGTGATGGCCATTAGGATAAGGCACACGGCACCGTGTTTAAAGGTTTTTTTTGGAATGCCAAGGAAACGGAGCCAATTTTATTAAAAAATGGTACACGGATTCACGTCGAAACGATTCAAAACACAGAGAAAACTGAAGAAATTGTGCAGCACACGACTTATATAACGCACTTGTCAAACACAGAGAATTACTCTTTCTACTGTCTCTTGTACTCTTTGTAATTACTGTCTTTTGGTTGGATTGTGCTTTCAACAGTGAAGAATGCAATGATAAGCGTCCCCTTCGAAGATGTTCGAGAAATTCCCGAGTATCCTATCGATGATCAGGGGATGACGGAAATATTAGAAAACTGACTGAAGGTATATTTGTTTATATTTTTATCTTCAGTTGTTCGTGATGAGTATGACACTTTTTTGAATAAATCATACAAGAACGAAATTTGGAACAGATGTCATAGTTCCAAGATCCACCGGAACACGTTGGTAATCTATAGATCATGGGCTGAGCCCCGGGGGTAGGCGCGACAACTATGCGCTTTTCAACACTATATTTTAATATGGACTATGTATATATGTGAGCATCAGATTAGCAGAATATACAAAGTTAACTACTTGAGCCAAATAACGCCCACGAGATCGTGTAAGTTTTTCATCATTCTCGAAGCCCATTCGGCCTCTCGAACTTCGTCCATCTTTGGTCTCAGGATATAAAATCTGGAAGGATCTTCTCGATGTCATAGTTCGGTACAAGCGTCGGACGCAGAATCACAAGGGAAAGATGCCCCACATTGGTACACGAGTGTATTGATCGGACTTCAGGGTGAAATTATACTCCTAGTTGAAAAAATGTTGGTCCATGTTTGCCTGAATTTTTTTTTCCTCCTGCGTCTCAAGCGTTTGCCGCCAAACTCTTCGTTCAAGACGAATTCAAAGGCGTCGAACAATTCAAAAATCCCTTTGCAGTCCAAGGGTGGCTGCTTAGCTTTTTTCAATAAGCGATTTGGATAGATTTTCAGATGATCTTCGTTTCCATAAGGTTTTTCTTTCTGTGTACGTGGTAGGTTCCGTTTGCCCTTATTCAATTCAGCATCAACATCTCCAAGAAGAGCTTTCGTGAAAGCCTCTATGATCTTCACCACGGCGATGTCTGTTGGTGTATGATATATAATATTGGCTATAGCTCTTCTTGCGTTATCCATGTCGGCTTCTGAGAATATTCTGCCGCAGCAAAGTGATGCCAGAAATCCCTAGTGCAGAAATGAACACCGCAGTTTCCACCAACTCTCTTCTCGGTAGTTTTTTGCGATGGATTATCTTTCGCGGAATAAATTGACCACTCGGACCAATTGATGCTGCTATCCAATGATTGCATGAAAGTGCGTAACCCATTCTTTACTCTGGGCTGTAGACTAAGATGTAGCGAATCCAAGTGGATGATGGTTTTCAGATTGAATACCACAATCAATAGATACCAATTTCGTTTGGCTTGGTTATTGATCGGGATGAGCCAAATATTCTCCTTTGATACCTCATTTATCGCAGCCCAATTACGATGAATGCTACGGATAGCTGTGTCCTTGTTCGTCAACTGAAAGAAAAAGGTACTGAAACTGACCAGCGAAACATTTTTTCTCAACGCTACCTCGGGCAGTAGTGAGAAGAAAGCATTCATTATTTCGTCGTCGAGATATTGATTCACGTTCTGATAAGGCTCGAGGCGCTGAAAATTAAGGCGCATCACGTGAGCTCCGTTCAAACTCTTGTTAATAACCGGAAAATTAGGAGGGTACAGTTGACCTTCACTAAACAAGCTTTCGGCGTTCTCGAGTTCAACGTACACAGTTGGATTCACTCGTCTCACTCGATCAGCTCTAGGGATAACAATATTCTCTGGTCTTACGTTTTAGGCTACTGATAGCGGCTTCGATTGCTTTTTGCCATTTGCAAATTACTCCTCTTTCAAATAGCGATTTTCGGCGCGAGGCTGCATCTGCATATTTTTCTTCTTCCAAACCTCTGTCTCTTCTTTCTCTAAACTCACATTTTTCTCCTTGCGCATAATGGCACTAAAATCATCATCTGCAACTCCCAACTCATTTTGGCGTGCTTGCTTTTCTTCCAATAGAGCAATTATTTCGATCCTTACTTGCTCGATTTTCTCTTCCTTGGCTATTTTCTTACCATTCGGTGCAAATTTGCTCAATTCCTTTGCTGGCTCTCCTTTCACACTGAGGTCTCATTTCTCTCACACATTTTCTTCTCCGAGCCATCTCCATCAGAATTTTGATGAAGTTTCTCCCATTTCATGTCATTAAGCGCGTTCGCTTTGAATCCACGTTTCTTAATTTGCCTGGATGTTTCCAATTTATATATTCTTTCTTTTATCTTCGCTCTTATCACTCCTTCCATCCTCAGAATCAGCCGGGGTATCTCCCACCTTTTGATAGCTTCAAGGATGTATCACTTCAGAATTTTGAATCCGTTCTCAGCAGTAGCGTTACTATCCCTGAGCAGTCCAAGACGAGCGATACCCACGGCCGACCACAGAGGGTAGTCAACAAGGAGAAACTCGAGGACGTACCGAACCAATTCTTCACTATAGAAAACATTTTTTTCTCAGTCGATTCAGCTTTCTCAATGATTTTTCCTTTTTGATCCAAAAACTTCAAGAAATACTTCGACTTTTTCACATTCTCGCCTTGGATTTGAATCAAATCACTTGAAAACTCGAGAGAAACCAATGAATCCTCACTGCATCATGTTTGGACAGTGTTACGTTATGATAGTATTTCTGACCTTTTTAATTCAAAAATATGAATTTTCCTTGTAAAAATATGTGCTTAAAAGAGAAATAATTTTGTCTATTGCTGCAATGGAAATTATTGTTATAAAATGTGATTTTACTGATAAGTATCTAAATATTGTTTATATGATAAGTATTCGATCTATTTCTCGGCCAGAGCATTTCATTATCAAAATTTAGAGTCTTACAAAGTTGAAAATTGTAATTTCCAAACTTCGGCATGCAGGCCGTGGCACGTCGGATTTTACCTGCGTGGTCACATTGTCCTCACCAAAGCCGATCTAATTCGGCTTGTAAAAGGTGAGGCCACAGCGCAAGGGGCAAGTAGAGTCACTTGCGGCTGTCAGTTAACTTTGCGAAGTTTTGGTTGCTATGGTTACATAGAAAACTTTTCTCCTCGTATGGGCTTAATGAGCGATGACTTCACTTCACGTCTAGCTCTTGAGTCGCAAAACACGTTTACACTTTGAATCTGATTGATTGTTATTAATAATTGTTAATTGAATTGCTGATTTAAATAGTTCCAGTGATTAAATAAAGTCGTTCTTTTAAAATCAATCCTTCTCTGCAAAAATCTTCTTCGATCGTTCGCTGAGCGCGAACAGACAGGATGGCCTCAGCGATCTCCAGCGGACTAATTCCTTCTTCTCCCGGCAAAAATATCGAGTAGTGATAGATGGTCAGTTTATCATCGCCCACTGAGGGGGGTTGTTTCTCCGTCGAGCATGTAGCATCGGGTTTCATGAAAATGAGTTCTGAGCCTTGCAAACACCGCAGTTGGAGTTCTGAACATAGAAATATCATCAATGGCTGAATGCCATATACTTGGATGTAACCGAGAATTATCCGACACTCATAAGTGTCAAAGTATTTTTCCTCAAGCATTTTCTTGAGATTTTCCATGGCTAGGTGAAAATCTGGATGCACATCCAATTTCTTTTTATTATCGCTCCTGATCTTCTGAAGGAGAGTGGAACTTGGAAAGTCATTCAAGTTGCCATCTTCCAATACATCATCCGACGCATCTTTCATTGCCTCCCATTTGACTAAGGCTGCTGATTTTTTTTTTTTTTTTTTTTTTTCTAAAAAGATAAGGACAAAAATATTTCATCAGTTGGAAAAATTCTGCACAACATTAGGAAGTGAATGTGGATTTGGCAATAGTTCGATAATTCATGAAACTTCTGGTTCTGTATCAATATTTCCCAAATAGAAGAAACTGAGTTAGCGAAAGGAGGAAGCTTTTGATAGGCAGAAATTATACGCACCCTCGCGACCTTCTCAGAAGTGAGAGAAAGGGAAAATATACGATTTAGAAGGAGGATCCGATACGATTTGGGTTAAAACGAAATCCTACATGTGCTATCTGTTCCTAAAACTACATCGCAGGTAGATTTTGGATTAAGTGTCGGAGGTTATTTGTCAACTCTGAGATTCCATCTGCTACTGTGGACGTTTGTCCGTAATGTGTGAGCTTGGCGTAGATGAGCTGAATACTGCGGAAAAGTATCGCGGATATTGGAAGGAGCGAGCGAGTAGGCGGGTGTCAGAGAAAGAGTAGGAGAATTTTCTAAGGTGCTCCTTATCTAGAGATCTCACCTTTTTATCCTTTCTTCTCTCTTTGGGTTCATCCGCTCAAGGGCAAAATGAAACAAAGCAGCGAGATCTAGCTCAGTACTAGTATTCAGTAGTGCGACGGTAGTGCGATCAGCCAGACAGTGAACTTCTGTAGTACTACAGGAGTCCCTCGTTTGACGCGGTCTTTTTAACGCGGACTTCGTTTTCGCGGTCGGTTCCTTTGAACCCGTCGCTCATTTTACGCGGCCGGGATCCCCAGAATTATAAAACAATTTTCCAGAAGATCCAACATCTGACCCAGAAAAAATTTCATCGGTTTCCGGTTTATTCCCCTAGTTGCCATAGTGGGCTCATCGTGTTTAGATTGAGACGGAATAACAATGAGCGACAATACATCCGAGAGGAGTTGAGGAGATCGTAACTTGAATGGTCTTCACGAATCCTATTTCAGCGTGTTCCACAGTATTGACGTACAACAAATTGTTGTGGTTAACCTAAATTCGTAGTCTGTGTAAATTTCAGTACCAACAAAATTCCAAGTTGAGAAATATGGCTCCAAAAAAATTAGGGACTCCGGAGGCTCCGTCATCAAAACAGATCAGGAGAGCATTAACGCTTGCTGAGAAACTGAAAATTTTGAATTTAATTGGAGAAAAAATTTCGGCTATAGCAAGGCGTTACCAAATCAATGAATCGTCAGTGCGTACTGTCAGACATGATGGGCCAAAGATTCGCGGGAGTTCAAAGATTCTGAGAGAACATGCTAAATTTACAAAACATGTTCGATCAAATTTGATTGAAAATGTGGTGCTCTTGATCTGGATTCAAGATCTTATGCACAAGAAAATTCCATTAAGCACGGCAGCTGTCAGAGATCAAGCAATAGTATTTCACACATTTGAATGAAAAGTATGGAAAGAACGAATCTTTCGATGCAAGCTAAGGATGATTTGAGAATTTCAAGATACGATTTTTGCTCCACAACGTAAAATTAACAGGTTAGACATGAATGAATAATGAATTGTGTGATAGTAGCGAGCTTTCCGCTAAATCTTGTCTTTATCGCGCTCCTAGGTGAAATCGCTAGTGCCGATAATCAAGCTGCTCGTGATCTTACACCAGTTCTTCAGCCACTCATTGCCGAAAAAAATTATAGGCCTGAGCAGATTTTCAATTGTGACGAGACCGGTCTTTTCTGGAAACGTATGCCCAGGTGAAATTCGTTGACAAAGGAAGAAGGAAGGAGGGTTCCAGGTTTTAAGGTAGCAAGAGATCGCTTCACACTCTTATTTTGCGTCAATGCTTCTGGAGACTTCAAAGGCAAGCCTATGCTAGTGTATCGCTCGGAGACACCTAGAGCTTGAAGAGGGAAGCAAAAAGATCATCTGCCGGTGTATTGAAAGTTGAACAAAACAGCTTGAGTAACCTAAGTTAATTCCGAACAGTGGTTTCATCAAAAGTTTTATACCTGAGCTCAAAGAGTTCCTTAAAAGAAGAAATCTCTCGTTCAAAGTGCTCTTACTTGTGGCCAACTGTAAGAGCCACGACCAGTCTTTACAAACAGCTCATCCAGATGTAGGAGTAATGTTTCTCCCTCCCAACACAACGTCCATAATCTAACCATTAGGTCAGACTGTCATTGCTACATTCAAATCATATTATTTGAGACGCATCATCAAATCAATGATACGAACAGTGAATCGTCATCGTTCCTGTGAAAACTTCATCGCTGAGAACGTCGTGAGAAACTCCTAGAAGTCTTTTAACATCATGGATGCAATCAACTTTGTGCAAGAGTCGTGGGATGAAGTGAGTTCGTCAACCGTGGCAGCAAGTTAGAAAAAGCTCTACCTAATCATTCCATCGAAAAATGATGGCACTGACGTCGCATCTGGGTATCCGGAGGTGATGCGAGAGGTTGTAAATCTAGTTCAAGAAGTTGAGGGGGAAGGATTTGAGGACGTCCCAGAGACAGAAGTCTTGCAACTCATTTTGCCTAAGTCAACTCACACCCCTGAAGAAATTGAGGAGCTTGCTACTGGGCCTCCAGTCAAATGTGACGATAACGATAAACCCGAAGACTTTTGGCTCGAAAATCATGGCTGAAATCTTAGATTATTTGATACAAGCTGCAGAGCCATCAATGATTCGTGATCCAATCATGACGCGCAGTTTAGCAGTGAAACATCTGTGCGATTCAGCGGCAAAAATTTACGAAGATTTACACTGAGATATCTCAAGACGAGCAAGGCAAACAAAAATGACAGATTTCTGGAGAGATGATCGAATTTACATGTAAAAAACCGGGTTTCACAGGAATATGTTGCGTATTATCCATCATTTATGTACAATTTACACTCATCTTTTGATCAATTCACCACCATCTCCACGTTAAAACCTTCATCCATCACTATGCATTTAATCTTTCTCTCAGACTAAGGAACCTAACCCCCGTTTTTCCATAAAACGCAAGGTCTTATTTTACGCGGTTTTGTTTTACGTGGTACTTTTTTGGAACCTGACCCCCGCGTAAAACAAGGGACTCCTGTACTGCAGTACTACGCTTTTTTTGCACCAGAGTTGCTCTTAGCATAACCTCTATCCCCTCAAACCGCGTCCCAACGGCTAGAGTATTAAAGCACGTAATTTATTGTTTCTAGGGAAACTTCACCACTTCTTAATCAGGTATTGAATCACTGTCCTAAATCCCTCCAATTTCACAATGCCTTCTCATCATCATCTCCAAAACTCGAATTTCTAAAGACCACCAGTAAATCGTGATTGATATCAATGATTTTTGTTCCATGACATCGATCCTTGGCACTTGAAAAGAGTTTAACCTCCCAAACATCTAGCTTGTATTCTCCTTATCTCAATACCAACCATCCTTATTCTGCCCTACGAAGTAAAAAAAGCGTAAGTGATATAAATGCGAAACCGATGCAAAAAGATTTCGATCGTCTCAATTTTACACGTCAATGTACTTGCAATTACAAAGGTGATAAATTGAGGTATTCAGAATTTTTTGTCAAATATCTGGTTTCGACAGATATGTTTAGAATGAATCTACGCGTACAATATCAGAATTTCTTAAAATGTCACTTACGCCTTTTTTACTTTGCTGGTCAGTATTCTCATTCTCTCTACATAAATCTGAACAGCCAAATACTGCTTCGAAATCAAAATAACCAACGCCTACTGCATCTCGCCCTCCATTGGTCTCTATATACTCTCTGCCTACATACTGTACACAATAAGATATCACTTCAGGTACGTCGTCGTAGCACCTGAAATTCCCGCGATTTCATTTTCACACGAGTCGTTTTTGCCATTTCCTACGTACTCACTTACCTATACTATACAAAAATATATTTGTAGACACAAGCCAAACGGAGTCGGGCAGAGGAGCGCAAAAAGCATCACGATGCATAGGGTCCCGGAAGTTGGCGGCTCGGTAGTCTCATATTGAGAGAGTAATGCATCCAGGCTAGTATTACGCGCATCCGGAGGGGCTTTTATACATCTATGCGATGTACCTATACACATTGGCATCACGTTTGCTTCTGTTAGTATATATACTAGTATAGAGTGCATGCGACTAACTCTCGTCTTCTCAGAGTATATAGAAGTCATCTTCCTCCTCCTCCTCCTCCTCCCCACGCCCCACGTTGCAGGCGCACTATCGGTCTATAATAAGACGACGCACACGCCCGTGTGTGCACTACTTACTTAAATATATACGTATATACACTATACGCAAAAAGTACAGAAAGTCAAGTTTACCCATATAACTCTTTCCCTCTCGATCACGGATATTGCCGTTCCTCTTTATACCGCCTCTCAATTTTTTTTTCTATACTTCGAGTTCCTCGATGATGATGGTGATGGACGAATGGCAAAAGGGGTTTCCTCGTCTATATCGTTTCTATTATGTGCGTATACCGATCGATTCATTTACTTGATTGCAGAGGAAAGTATCGTGTACACTCATTTTTGCTGCTGCCTGTCGTCATCATACCTTGATGATGGGATACTGCGGCATTGATGGATCTTGTTATCGTTTTTTTTCTTCTACGATATCGGATGTGGATCGTTGGTGAAAGAGGTGATTGCTGAGAATATCCCCCGTTGATTGATACTATTGCGTTTTACTAGTTTATAGTTGTATTTTAAAAGCGCACGTGATGCTGCACGTGTTATGTCGGGATGTATGTCGACGTGTGAGTCGAGTAGCAAACTCAATCAAGATATGATTTTCATTGAAATGACAATATTCGAGGTTCACAACTAGATAGTCCCTTCCGACGAATTGAATGTGAGATTGGAAGACGCCCAAATTGAAAGGCACATATTTTTTGGAACCCAGTATTCGACATTGCAGAGCCTCGGTTGCCGTTAATTTGATTCTAGGAAGCATACACTCCATGTAGAACCACAGACTCTCGGGAAGATCTAAACTCTAGTAACATTTATGATACGTCTTGAGTGGAGAGCATACGATAGTTTTCTACCCTAACTCTACACTAGGCTGACTTTCTCACTGTAGTAGATAGTGAAATGATCCTCAATTGTGTACTTCGCCCCACTTTCTCACTTAGGCTAGTCAATATGCCAACGATACCTATAGACTTCTTTTCGATCGACTGTGCGTAAAGCACTGCTTTACACACGGTAGTTTTCGTTTACTTTACGCCCAGTCGATCGAAAAACGTATTTCGATATCCGGGCGTGAAGTTTTTTTGCTTTACTCGTGCTAATTTCGACCCTCGCCAGGGCTCGGGCCGAAAACAATCACTCGAAAAGCAAAACCAAACTTCCCTCCCTCGAATCGAAAAATACTATTTCGGCACTATCTCAATTTGGTTGGATTTTTTCATGGTAGACCAGGAGTGGGAAATCTCGTAAGACATGCACTCACGAGAGTGTGGGTAGTGACGGATTCACTCGAGAGAACTCTGACACCTACCGACTAAGAGGGCGCCAGCCTGAAGGTTATAGCTTAGAAAAAGGAAGGAAAAAATAGATAGTAGACTTGTGATGAAAGATTCAAGGGGGTTTGCGAAGGAGCGGGAACCCTGAAGCAATTCAAGATGCCGCACAGGGCTCATACGCCCAGAGGCGAACGGGATGGTCGGAAACGCACACATTGTGGGTGCTGGGGCCTGATGACTGGAGGCGTGGGAGTTCCGAGAACTAGGATCTCCCTTGCCGGAAGACTGGGGCCGAGGAGTGCGTCTGGCTCCCAGGATCAAGTAAGGATCCTCCTTGCGTTAACTGGGGCCGAGAAGTCAATTACTCGCTCAAGCAGGCCTGCTCTCAAGATTCCAAGTTCTAATACTTTGCCGGAGGTGTTATCACTATTTTCTCTTTTAGTAGGCCGGGAAGGAGCAATATTCATAGACACCCACGAGAGTGTGGGTAGTGTCGGATTCACTCGAGAAAACTCGGGTACCTACCGATCGAAACCCCATCCCGGAGGGCAAAGGTTATAGTCCCAGAAGAAGGAAGGAAGATACAGGAGAGCTTGCAAAGAAGCGGGAGCCCCGAAGCGGTCCATGACGCCTCTCAAGGCTCATTTGCACAAAGACGAACGGCATGGTGAAAGCACTCTCTACGGGTTCTGGGGCTAAATACTGGGGGCGGAGGAGTTGCCGGGTGCTCTCGCGATACTAAGATCTCCCTTTCCGGAAGACTGAGGCCGGGGAGTGCGTGCGTCTGTCTCCCAGGATCCACGAAAGATCCTCCTTGCGGTTAACTGGGGCCACGGAATTGTTACTCTTACAAGATCCGAAGATCTCCCTTGCACGATCAATTCGGTTGAAATCACAAGGAATTTTTAGAGAACAAAAAAGAAGAAAGGTATCGAATGAGATTTTGCTTGGGTAACCAAAACCGACGTTCCTATGTAGTAACAAAGGTACTAACGAGGGGAACACCAACCTTGTGGGTCCTGGATCTCGACGAAAATTCAGGAATCTTATTGTTTTTGTGAGAAATGAAGCTATCTCCAAGGGTCTTGTCCAATGGGCTTCCTATCCTGAGATACAGCTATGGAGATAAGCATTGTCCATATAGGCCCATCCCATGTTCAAATGACGCATATATGAGTGTTATCGCGAAAACTTACCCGGCACGTGTGACGGTCTTTCATTTCGACGAACAAGCTCCAAATCACTTCATTCAAAATTTCCTATGCATGTATTCTGTTGAAATACATTTGGCAATAAATTTCCTGATCGATCCGTTCACTCCTCTTTTTTATTTGTAAAGATTAAGGGTTGGAATGTCAGTTCCATGCATTGTAACATTAGCAGCTGCAGCACCAGCGTCGGAGTAAGAGTCGCTAAGGGTGTGCTCAAATTTTTTCCTCGAAGTAAAATGTTGAGCCAACCATTTTTCATAGGTATTATGACCAGAATTCGTGGTTTAGTCCCCAAGCCACGTGCCTCAATCTTGTGACGGAATTTTCACTGGAAATGAGACATTTTTTTCAAATGCTCCCAGCGTCTATCCTGAATTCACTCTAAGTCGCTTTGTCGCGGACAAAATTCTAAGGAAATAGTTCAAATAATCAAACCCTAGCACGAGAAGAGGCCTAGAATCAAAGTTCTGAGTACTGCATGTACATTCGTAGCCAAAAATTGGCCATGTAATTAACTTTGTCAGTTCCGTGCATATCATGTTACCCCACTAGAAGTCTATTTATCTGGGCGTGAACGATTTTTCCACTAAAGTATGGTGGAAACAGATGAAATCTACAAGGAGAAGTTTCTATGTCGACTCTGTTATTTTTGCGAGCCAGTCTAACCAGGAGAGTGTTTCAGATCCGGATCACGGATTTGGCTAAAACTTTGGAAATAGTCTTCTTTCGGTGCCAAGAGATGATATCCAAAGTTGTAGACCCTAACGCTCAAGCTTTTCCTAGCTACAGCCATGGACATTAGCATTGCAGGTATACCTATATGCATAATTTTTAACATGGGTCTTTATGGGTTATGCTCATGTCCTTGTCTGTAGCTCGAAAACGCCTGAGCGTTAGGGTCTATAATTTTGGGTTTCATCTTTTGGCACTAAAAGAAGACTATTCCCAAAGTCTCAGCCAAATCCGTGATCCGGATCTGAAACACTCTCCTGGTAAGGCGAAATGTCAGTTCCATGCATGTCAGTTCCGTGCATCCAAAAGTTGTTCTCTGGGATACTCAATAGCACGAAAAAGACGGAGGAATGGAATTCTGTGCTCCGGAGCATGTGATTCCAACTCAAATCAACCATCCGAACACGAATCTCAGGGTCATATGGTCCCATCGCGTCAGGATTTCTCGCTAAACAAAAAAAACGTTAAAAACCGCAAATATCAGTTCCGTACACCTCTTTCCCTATGCGTTATACATGTGAATATCATATATACCGTCCTAAAACGTCCTTAAAAACTTTCTGTATCCGTTTTATCAAATATCATCGCTCAATATGCAAAAAGAAATGAAAAAAGTCAACTCAGACCGACGTACACTCAATATTCAATTTCTGAATTTTTGGACCTGAAATGTGTAAGTTATCGCGATTATACCCATATAGATATACTGATAATACTAACCTCCATGACTGTATCTTAGGATAGGAGGCCCATTGGACGAAACCCTTTTGGGTACCTTCATTTCTCACCAAAACAAGATGATTCCCAAGGTTTCGTCAAGATCCAGGATCCGCAAGGATGGTGCTCCCCTCGTAAGCAGATTGAAAGGCTCTTATAGTGACGATTCTCAGATTGTTAAGTGATATAATGGAACTACTCCTCCATGACAAGTTCAACATGAAATGAGAGAACAACTGAATGACGGTGCACACTAGGCAGGGTCGAAAATCCATTTTCCTCGAAGATTGCTCTGCGCTAGTGAAATTTGATTGTCTTTTGATAAGGAAATGCGAAAATCTTTCCCCTGCATGTTCAAAATCAAGTTTTTTAGATAGAGTAAGAGCTTTACGCATCTAAGAATCTCAACACGGAGCTAATTTTGAATTTTGTTTCAAAACCTAAAAAATGAGCTAAGGTACTTCGGGATTGCGTTACGTGGACCAAAGTCGTGTAAATTCACGAAAGATAATTTTCAGGTCTTCCTGTATAGATAATAGATAACTTTCAGGTCCTCCAGTAGAACTCTTCTCAGTCGTCGTTACGGAGAAAGTGTCGATGAGATTGATCGAAAATTGGAAGAATGCATTTTTGATAATTAGATTCCTTCAGATTTCCAAAATTTACTCAATGGATATAAATCATGAGATATTAGAACTGTATTTACAATGGACTGAGGTACTAATGCTGGAGCATTTGCACGCAACATAAAATGATTCTGTAACTTATCGAAGCTACGAGCACCCGAATTCGCGTCGATATTTGATCCAAACTGCTATCCATTTACTTAGATATCCGGGCTCCGGACATGTATTGAACTCTTGATTGCTGTTGAATGCGTTGACTGATGAATGTACACAATGTTTATGAATCTTTCGATGTCAAAGGTCTCAATGAGTCAAGCCGATTTGATTTCTGATCTTGAAAATTATGTCTCACAAGCCACAAATTAAGCTTATCAAAGAAGATGCAACTTTTAACGTGATACACCTACCGTTTCGGCTGGCCACTATGAAAATTGCGTAGTGCTGCTCTGCTTCATATCGAATTTTGAGAGTTATAGAAAATAACCGTGATCGTTGATCAACTTTGGTCCTCTAGTGCTTCAATACTCGCTTTTCTCGTTTTGCATTTAACCTCGCAAAAAAAATGAAAATTTCTATCCCTTTTTGTATCGTGAGTCCATTATAAATTGATAATGACTGATTTTGAACTTTCTTGCACGGCTGTGGTTACATTCTATCGTTAGATGATTCTTCATTCTCCTCGCATGTGTGAGCGTCAATCTGAATGAAAAGAAGTGACAATATTGATTTCCAGATTCCCAGAGATCGTTGTGACCACAAAATCATATTCGAATACATCATATTATTGATCATCTTGTTGAATTTTGTGAGTACAAGATCCACTCAACTTTGCCCTATGGTTACTCGCTACGAGTTCATCGGAAATAAAAATTGTCTCCCAAAGTAGTTTGAGAATAATCTAGGTGCTATTTTTGCAGTATTACTGTGCAGCATTTTTACACTGTACTTTCTAAACTTTCGAGAAAGTAACAATGAACTTGAATGTTGTAAGCACGAGCAAGCAAATCAATCAATCGATCTCTCCTCGCTTGTACTTCCAATTATCCCTCCTCTTCATCCATCCACATTCGAGACGATGACTCGTTTATGAGGCCTCGTTGTCTCGCAGCTACTTTTTTTTCTTTAATCAGACGTCACACATAAGTATTGCTTGTTTGGATGAAAACGGCGTGATGCATCTTCGAATTAGATGAAGAATCGTCACATGCACTTTCCTCAAATATTTTTTCTTCAGGAAATTATGATTACTCGATATTAGAGTCGTCTTATTATTATCGTAGGAAATCGTAATTTACACTGGTATTCATAGTCGTCCGTAAACCACGGGTAAGGGACGACTATGAATACCAGAAATAGTCGATTTCAATTGTTGAAAAAGAAAGTTATTGGATATTGCAATTTTGATAATGAGCAAAAATGAATTCAATTTAACAAACAGCTCTAAGAGTTGAAAGTGTACAAACCTTGGATATGCTTTCCTTTAATGATTATTTAGTCTAACACTCATTATATTGAATAATATCTTACTATCTAGAACTTTTTTTTGAAGAGTCACAACTTGATCCAACATTAATTCAATGAAATACGACCAGTGAACTAGCATCTTTTGGAAATGAAAGAATTGAAGGACTGACCCCATCTCTATTCGTGCAGCAATTTTCATCCTTCTATTTTATCCAGTTTATTGATCACCCCTTGATTACTTACATATATACGTGAAAAAAAGTTACAGTCCAACATACGTGGTAGACTTTCGGCACATCCCATTAGATCCATGCTAATTTCAAAATTTCGTGCAGTGAGTGACATAGAAAAATCATCTTCTCGAAGATCAACTATCTAAGGACCAGTTTGAATGTTTTACAAAGGGTGAAAATTTCCTCAATTTTTCTCGAAAATTTCCAAATAAAGTCAATCTTGGAAGTCAGACCTGTGATTACTTTCACAACTTTTGAAAAGATGGAACCAAAGGTTTCAAAATTCACTGCCAAAAAGGTTTCATTAAATACATCTCCAATAACCCATTGGAGCTCTGCTTGGGTGAATACTTAGAACATGCTAAAGATGGATTTTAGGCTCAATCTATCTAACGTGTGAAAAATAATAGACTCAAAAAATTGTGGGCGGGGGGGGGGGGGGGGGGTCACATCTGCAAGAGAACGGCAAAATATGAATTCACAGATAACTCCCGAGTCACTGTGAGGAAGTTTCATCATTTTGCACGCGAATGAAATTTTGAATGTGCCAAAAGTCCACCACGTAGGTAATTAAGGGTTATCCTAACGCGTAAGAAACTAATGATACAAAATCAACGCAAGTCATCCACCTGATATATTATTACAAATGTTGTAATCAAGTCGAGTAGAAGTTTTTAGCCTGTGTATAAAAATAGAACCACGCAAGACATGGGAAAACCAGGCGTGTCGTAAATGGAAGCTAGTGAAAATCGAGTCTCATTATTCTTCCCGGTTTTGTATTCCCTCCATTCTTTCAACACAATTGAAAATAGGGAAAACGGGCTGCTATGGCGGTTCTCATTTGCATTGTTTGGCGAGACAGTGAAAATGGAAATCACTGCGTGGGAGGAGAACACGTGTGGTTCTTTTTTGGAGAGCTCAATTTTCTCACATGGTTTATTAGTCTCTCAGTTGAATGGTGACAATATCTTGATAGGATGTTTTTGAGATTCACGCTTAACAATTCTTGAAAAAGGGGTTATGATTCGGAATAACTTCTCTGATGTCGATCTAAATAATTTTCAATCCTTCTGCACTATCAAAGTCATTGAAATTAAACCAATGTCTCCATTGTTCTGTTTCAGATACTCCCATGTCGCCCACTGGACCAGCATCGCCGAGTCAGGAAGGTCTCTTCACAGATTTGCGGCTTCTCTCCTTGGAAAAGCAGCTCGCAATTGAACTGAAGGTGAGCCTATTGAAATGGATGTTCAATACCCGAGTAATGAGTTTCGATTGATAATTTTTTCTACATTGCAAAAAATCTGGAGTTTTAGAATTCCTTTGAAAGCTAAAACTAGCTGAGAGAATTATTCATCCAACGGTGTAATTGGCGGTCAAAATATACCGATGTTATTTAATGTTCAATCCGATTCGCTGGATTTTCAATCAACCTGTCGAGTTTGTTGTTTGATTGTTCATTAAATCTTTACAGTGCGTGAAGCAGAATATTCATGCCAGAAAACAGTACACGTTACAATATTATGTGCTTAATTTCGAGTAAATTTCGATCTTAACCTATGAAAAAACCGCTCACAATCAATTATTCTCATTCAAATGTCTACATTAGCCAACTTGGAATTTTATTCTCAATACAATGTACGTAAGAATGTACTTTACATACAATTTTTGGAATTCCACTTACAATCAGGCCTGCTCACAATTCATCATCGAGTGCCTAAATATTATGACGACTAATTGTCAACCTTCTGATTGGATCCGAAAGGAAAAGTGGCTGTTCAAGTTGCACTATGCTAAAAAATCTATTTTTTATTCATACCCTTACATTGAAATGTACTATGGATATTGTTACTGAAAAAATCCAGGGTTGATCCCTCCACCTATTATTCTATTTTTTATTATTTAATCTATTTCGACGAAATGAAATCAACGAATAAGCGCTGCAGACTCTGAATTCAGTTGTCAAAGTGAACCATCTAAGTACATTTCATGTTCGTAATACAGCTCTCACAATCGACTACTTACGGCGCAGATCAGATCAATGAAATGAACATACGACGACGACGACGCTCATGCACTGACGATTCAAAAGCACACCATTAAGCGACCGGTCAAACATAATTTTTTTTTTTACACGCGCCGTGATCAAACAGGTGTGGCAAAAGGTACACATTATAACACGGTTCAAGTTCATGGCATATTCCGAGCAGCGGAGCATGAAATCGGACCTCAATAAATTGCCAAAGGCGGAGCAGAGTAGTATATATACCTTCGTAAATGTACACACCACCACAAATACCTTTATTCACTCGTACCGTTTTTACTTGACTTATTATCTCTTTGCAAACCCTTTTCATTGAAAAAAAAAAAAAAAAAAAAGTGTCGATGACGCGCAGGGTGGAAAATGTATGTAAAGTTCATATATTTCTAGAGATTTTTGTATACGTCATAATAGAAAAAAGTCAGTCACGTGGCTTCATCTTCCGTAAAGGTAAAATCAGCTCATATAGCGACCACGAGCTTTGCGATGAGGGTCTCTCGGCTCAGTTTCTCTAATCAGTTTAGTCTTTGCTCTAGTCGAGGCCCGTCGTCGAGAATACCTATCGATGACGACATACGAGCGAGGGTTGCTGCTTTCGAGTTGACTGAAATTCTTGTCGCGTGAAGTGGTGGTAATCGGGTGTATATTTCGAGGCTCTGTGATATTCGCATCAGCTATCGTCATGGCGAAGTGGATGTGGAAAAGGGTAGGCTTTCTGTGCAATCTGAGACTAGTTTATTGGAATATTGAAGATTTGAACTTTTTATGTGATAGAGGCGTAGTCTTCGATAGGGGTAACTTTTGCAAGTCAGTCCGTGATTTGGTTGGATGGATGGATGAATAGGTTCTTATACGCGAGTGTCATATGATTTGTGTCAACAGGAGTGTGTACTGAGACTAGCTATTTATGCCATTAGTGTCATTTTCATTGCTTTTAGTGCACGGGAACAGTGATGAAGTAGGATATTTTTTTTCCTAATCATTTTAAATTCGAAGGCTTTCTTCGCAGAAAAATATTGAGTAAATGAGACGCAAAGAATGCGTAACCAATTGACAGAATTGAATCGTTGGTACGTGTCCAATTAATCGAAGCTCGTATTACAAGTGTGTCAATGGATGCAAACGATTTTCATTGATCAATCGAGATGATTCATGAATTATTTATTGGCAAGCTCTGTGAACTTAGAAAATATTCTAAGAACCCCTATTGAGCACCAATTTCATCATTGATTTGTAGTAATACTACATTTTTAACGAGGTGTTAGCATGCACTATTGAAAATTGAAGAAATCAAATTTCATTGTCGTCATGTTTGTTGTATCCCACTTGTCACTATTTCTCAGTTCTAATTAGTCTCAGTTCATTGCAGTTTTCTCGCTAAATCTTCTTTTAGAAAATCTTGTATGATGTCGTCTATATATGAAATAGCATAGAAAAAAGGACTCGCCATCTAATAATTGTTGCATGATGGTCGTGTGTGTAAAATTCTTGTTAGATTATTGTAAACGAAAGAATGAGATCCATCACCGAAAATGAACTGAGTTGTTCAAAATGACATTTTCTGGCGATTCAGTGGATTAATTAGTCGATTAAGTAGGCTACCACGAGATACTGTGTGCAAAACTAGAAATATTCAAGTTTCGAGGATGAAAAACTTTATTATCTATGCATTACCTTCGATTGTGATCCATGAATTGATAAATGATTCGAATGCGTCCCACTATTTGCAAACACGTGGGTGGCAAAAAAACGTTCAATTGAGCTCCCGCTGTGTGATCTAAACCATTTGATGCACTTAATCAAAGCGTAACAGAAATTTTGAATCGTGAGATCAGTGACACTTCCGAAGTTGAAAAGTAAAATAGATGAATTGGGGGTAAACACATTTTCTGATAACAATACTTGACAACTTCAGCGTATATTTCTTGCGGATATAATTTTGACTTGAAATTTTTCCATTCCGATAGCACAACTTGTGTATCGGAGTCGAAAAATTTGCTAAAAATGCGTCTAGGCAAGTAGCCGAATGCTTATGGTTGTTCTCTTAAATTTATACCCATTTTTCTTTTCCAACCTCCGCCCACCTCTTCAATATACAACATCTCGATTGACTCATCATAACTTCTTACCAATTTGACAAATGATGAGGAATATGATGATATCAAGATTAATTTACCTCATCAATAATATTTTTTGTTCAAACTTAACAGGTGAAGCAGGGCGCGGAAAACATGATTCATAGCTTAACGAGTGGTCACAGAGACAAAAAGTTATTGCAAGAAGCACAGCAGATGCTGGATGACTCTCGGGCAAAAATTGAGTTTTTGCGCATGCGAATAATGAAGCTGAATCAAGCTCGAGATCAACAACACGCAAAGGGTGACGCGCCAACAGCGAACGGTGACGCAACGGGACATAAAGGTGAGATGCGTATCATTTTCCTTATACCTCATATTCTCAACATCATATTGCTTCTTGAATAACGTAACAAGAATCATGCGTGAGTGTCCTAGTTTGTTTGTCTGATATCGATTTCCCAGAGCCATTCTCGTCGCCACAGTTTTTCTTAAGATTTTCCTAGTTTCTTTTTTACTATGAAGTTCATTTTGAATGGATAACAACTAGATCCTCTAATTTTACTTTCTTGTCAAAAATTTTCAACCATATTTTTTCAATCATTTTTAGAAATTGTGTCTCGACAAATATGGTCTTACAAATAATTTTCTGATGACTCCAAAATTCTCATGCATGTGCTTCTATTTTTATGATTTTTGATGCGTCCCTATATTTACAATATGATACTCGAGTTATTGATGACATATCATGTAGATATTAATTCGACGATGTATTAGAAAAATTATCACCTAATTCTGAATATTTTTCTTCTGATTGCAGTGCGATATGAATCAAACCTTGAGCTTGCGTTGGAAGAAAGAGTCGAGGAGCTTAGACATAGGTTACGAATAGAAGCAGCCGTCGCGGAAGGCGCCAAAAATGTCATTCGTCTTCTTCAAAGTTCCAAAGTTCCCGATAAAAAAGCCTTGGCCGAGGTGAGTACTAGCAATCCGTGAGAAAATGTCTATCAATTCCGTCTTCTGAGTAGAGCTGGCCAGAATTATTCAGATCTTTTAAACGGAACAATATTTTTGAATTTTTTAAATCTGTGATGAGTCACAGAGATCGAAATCACACGATTGCAGCGTATTTAATATAAGAGTCAATGATTGACGGCAAATTTTTTTTCTCGTTCTCGCGTGTGACGAGTGACTATAAAAATCAGAGTCGATTACTACTAAGTAATTCCTCTATGACACGAATTTAATGTAGCTAGAGGTTTTCTAAGTCCTAGTTCATGATTGTCCTGGTTACAACATCTTTGTACATCGTCACTTCATCATTCCTAACATTTTATATTGACACTTTTGAGATCATCATTTCAAATATTAATATTTCTTATTCAATTTTTTTCAATTTTTCTTGATTCCACCACTCGACTCAGCGTTTTTTGTTTAAAAAAAGTGTAAAAGATTTTATGAACAATTCCGCTATACTAACAATCAAAATCTGGTGAATACATTCATATATTTTTCTCCCACTCGCTCCGCTCATACTCGTCAATCGTATGTTTCTCTCTTTTATAATCTCCCAATCTCAAAATAACTCAATCCATGCCACATACCATCTCGTCTACAGAGCTTTTTCGGGTCACGCGCTCGCGCGCGCGCATTAGTCTACTCTGAGAATCTAAGCTCGCCGGCAACAAGTGCAACAACGTGCTGTGCTTGCAACTTGGTTGTTATTATTCCATAGACAAGATTGTAACACGTGAAGCTATGCACATCGCTATCAGACGAAGATGAAGAAAAGAAAAAGATAGAGACAAGAGTGAGAAATTATCTGCAGAACTTTGACGTCTATAAATGACGTTCGATCTTTCAACCAACTTGGTTCAAGAGTAGAAGAATTTAAAGAAGAATAATCAGACGAGAGATACTACAATTAAACGATTGAGAATAGAAGAATGAGATGTTGGTGAAAAGATAGGTGCGAGAATGAAACGAGGAGAAAAAGAGGCACTAGGACAAGTTCCCGATGTCATCAAGTCAAGGTTTTGTTGTACCATCTCATCCGGGGCGGCGACTACTCTAATGTTGTTATTCTTGAAGGAGAACATATATAGACTCGACGTTGAGTTCATTTCTTTATTGCATAGATTACATCACTACTAACAGACAGTACATCACAGAAGCTGCTCCAATTATTTACTGCAAGAATCCTCTTCTAGACCAGTGCGTGTCTTCGATACACCTGTAGTCCAAGTGTTTACGTACAAAGTTGAAGATCATTTGAAAGTACTCCCTAATTGTTTGGAAGATTTTATGGAAGTCAATTTGGATTGTTGAAGCCATTTTCTTCTGAAGAATACGTCACCTAAGAAAATGAACATTCTCATCACTCAAAAAATTTTATAGAGCTTGATGTGTACAATGTTGATGATTAGTCATCGATGAGCACACATTTTTTCAGTTCTATTTTCATGCGAAAAAAATACACAAAATCTTTCAAATCAGTATTCATCTTTTCAAAGCATCATCAGTTTCAAAGAAAAGCAAACAGAGTGAATTGGAATATCTGAAGAGTGTTACCGATCGAGAGAAGAAAAAGTGCAAAAATCTTGGACGCCGACGACGTCGGTGGCGCTCTGCGTGAAATTGTGCGCAAGTTCGCTCAGTATATCTCTAATGATATCGTCTCAACCACCGCACACCGTCACAAAGTTTCGAGTGAAAATAGCCTCAAACGTAAAGTGGCGGACGGTTAGTATGTGGGTGAAATAATGCGAGCCAACGCAAGACTGAACAGCGACTTTGAGATATACATCTTGCTCGCGGCAAACTTTGCGCATCCAAGCGCATTGGGACACATACTACATACTACTATGTAGATATAACTCTATAGAACGAATCGTTTAATCGTGCGAGAAACGGAGCGCGAAACAAGCATTGCCGATGCTAAAACTTCAAATTGTATACACATATCTATATTTATAAAGTTATCTTTTTTGCTGCTACTGGTCATTCGGTACAGTAGAAACTCGGACGATTATGAAAAAGCCAAGACAGACTTCCAGGTATTCTGGGGACGACCCACGAAACCAAGTGTGTGAGAGAGAGCTCCATCAACGCTCCAAATTTACATTGAGCTAATTATAAATTGGACCAGCGAGAAGCCACGAATGTAGACGAGGTATAGATCGAGTCCGAGAGTATGCTGTTCTCCTGTTGTGTTGCTCAGCAGCTGCGAGGTAGTGGCCACTTTGCTCCGTCCATATCAGCCTATCCCAAGAGAAGAGACTCTTTGATCAAGTGCGAGAATCGAGAGAAGCTTGATATTAAGCTTTTTAATCCGAGCATTCCGATGCTTGATCTTGGATTTCTAGTGTTTTCTGCCGAAAGTTAGTGTGAAAAAAGCTCGAAAATTCAGACAGTGCAAAACCTAAGACTGGAATTCTGTGATATACTTAGTTGGTGATTCATATTTCGAGATTTGTGACAATTTCGTGCAATCGACTGATCTTAGTGTGATGAATTCTGGACTGTATAATTGGATTAAAAAATGAAACTGCTTATGTTGGAACTCCATTCTCAATTTGATGGCCTCAATTTAATCAGGTCTCATTGAATCAAGATTTCATTAGATCAAATCTTATCTGCTGTTTTCACTAGAAATCAAGGGTGCTATGTTGTCAGATTTATATCGAATTACTGAGTGAAAATTCCATAGAAAGGTTGGTCGTTTATCACTTGGTTCCATCTTGAACCAAAAACCGAGTCCTCCTGTAGAGCACTAAATTTAAATCTGACGCATTTCACTATCCCCGAACAGTTTTGTCACCAAAGATCAATTTCAAAGTCTGTAACAATGAAATTTAAGTTGATGAAAGAAGGAAGGAGGTGATGAATAGCTTTACGGAATGTCCTGGAGGAATCCAAAACCCAGCACAAGTAAAAAAGCAGATGATTCAGAAGCGAATGTTCCATGGTCTGTTCACGCCGAATTTCGAATACAGAGAGCAGACGACAATCCGATACAAACGTCAAGCAGGAGTGCCATTATTGTGCCAACGACAGAATCCACAGGTGTACGAATGACGTACACTTTCACCCCGTCAGCGTCGCCATTACCAAGCGCGACAATGGTATCATCAGGCAACGGAAGTTACGGCTTTCAACGAGGAAACTTGATGTTCACCTCGACTCCGCCTCAGAGATCTATGATACCAGTCAGATCAAATACAATTCCTAGATATTCCTTCATCACGCAGCCTAGACCTATTCAATCAGACTCTGGTTACAATAGCGAGCAGCTGTCTACGCAGACGATCCACGATAAATGTTGCAAAAGCACATGCAGTATCGTGCTTTCAAATGCGAATGAAACAACGAACAAACAGACTACTTCACCATTCCCAAGGCCTTGGAGTAGTTACTACGAAAGGCATCGAGCTGTGCAACAAAATATTTCACCCTGTTGGCATTTCAGACCTGTACCCGAAATCTGCGAAGTCTGTACCGAGTCTGCTAGAAATTTTCAAGCTCCTCATGTGTGCAAGACAAACTTAGTAGATGAAATTGGGACGGACAAAGTGGCCACCGTGACGACGAGCAAAGATGCCGCGTCTCAAACGACCGATATCGAAGCTAAATTGTCACCCGTAGCTGCGCGTCGGAAAGTCAGGAGGAAGGCTGTAGGTGGCCTATCGTCATCTTCTGGAAAAGATGAGATCCAGACTAACAGTGTAAGTTGAACAAAGCATTATTCATATCTGAAAAATCAAATTCGTCTTGATAGCTTCATTCAATCGCTTATTTAGAAGTTGAATCAGATTGTTGAAAATATTCCATCCCTCAACTCGTAGGATGGTGCTGAATAATTTCTGTGTGATAAAAATACAGGAATTCTCATTTTTTTGGAAAATCAATTATAGACGGATGTTGCTAAGAATATTGTGATGATGCATTTGTTCAACACATTTTCCAGATTAATCGAGTCTCAAAACCACCAGCGAATGTGAAAAGTCCCTCGCCTTCAACTGAACAGACGACATCGGATGCATCGACTACGCATACAACGATAACGAAAGAAGATAGCAGCGATAAACGAAAACGTACAGTACACATTGACGTTTACTGTACAGGTACGGACGACGATCCCAACGATGATGAGGATAGCGACGATAACGTCTTGTCCGCAAGTAACGTAGATGAAGATGACAATACGGAGCATATGACTGTATTTGAAAATACAGATCTGCGCATAACCCACACCCAAGCTAAAAGCAGCGTTCTACCTCGTGGATTTCAAGATGAGAAAGCATTTTTGAAACGTGCCACAGAGAGACGTTGCGAGAGTTTCAAACATGCTCCAATTAGGATGCCATCCTTGGCAAGTTCTAAAGGTTATGAAAGCGACGACGTACTCAGTTCTCTCTATCCTTCACAATTTAGTTCCTATAGTAGACTTAGAGATTTTGATAGTTCTAATCCTTGGTCAGCAGCCTCTTCCAGTGCTTGTATAGCAATCGACGAATACGATTCGGCATCTGCTACTTCATGGAAAGACACGGTATCCGATATGGAATCAGTTCTTTATAGTAAAACCAGTATAACTCCTAGTGATAGCTTTGAATATGCAGATTCATTAGATAGAGAAAGAATCAAACGTATGGAAGCAATTTGGGCTAAGAAGAGCAGTAGTAGTAGTAGGACTTTTCAGAGTAGAACCTGGCAGTCACCACAAAGTGAACGTAAAAGTTTGATGAATGAAGAATCAATGAAAGATATTGTAGGGAGGCATCCCGTGATAGATTGGTTTTCAGAGACCAGTAGCGAGACGTCGGATTCTGACGAAGAATTTGGTTGGAGTTTTGTATCTAGCGAAGAAAATGCCAGCATTGTTCAAGGTAAACTAACGCTAGAAAGTGCTACAGTCGTCGATCAAACTATCTCGTCTCACGCAATCACCACGGTTGACGCAGTAAATCAAAGAGAGCAGTTGATAAAACAGGTCAAAACAACTATATATCGAGATAGAATAGGGCCATTTGGTTCAGTGAGTCAATCTTCAACTCCATCGAAAGTTCAGTCTACCGTTACCTCACCTTTCACAACTCCTCAAGGAGAAAAGACTGATCATATTGTGAAGGCATCGATTTTTGGCAGGGTGATCCATACTTTCAGAAAACCTGGTCATCACGTGGGGCCAGCAAAGAATCCAGCTTGCTCCTGTGAACACTGTAGAAGACATTTTGAAGAATTAACTAGAGCACGGACACAGCCTACTGAACCGGTTGAGAGGACAAACGATTCCTGAGCAACTGTAGAATAAGAGCACAACATGACTTCAGAGTTGACATTATGGTAGATTAGGCGATCGCAGCTTTCCATCAACAGTAATTTTATTTCTTGATTCGGAAGCATGGATGAAATGGCTATTGATATTTTGATTGAATTTCGTGGCCACTCTGAATAATTTTACAGAATGCTGACTCCAAAAATTCGAATTTCTTTTGATTGAATCTCTCTCCCTGTTTATATTCATCAAGAATGAGAAAGAATGACATTGAGTATGTATACGGTTTTCTGGAGCATGCTGAAGGGAAGAGAGAAACCTTTTAAAACTTTGCCGTCAGATTTGTTTGTCATTGATTCGTGTATTATTGTCGAACCAAATAGGGATGGGCATTTACGCTTTTCACAATCAAAATCAAAATCAAGGATTCCGGGTCGAATACTAGGCTTGCATTCCTTACATCTGTACTGATCTGTTTGTAGATTTCCGAATCTTCCATATCTTATGATTTTCTAATCGCGAACGCTTGCTATTGTGATTTACGAAAATGATTTAAGGTAAACCCAAAATACGACTGAAACAGCACTGCCGTGTCACTGGATATAAATTTTATAATCACGTGTTCCAGAGAGTTGATCAATGATTTCCGAATACACGCCTTTTGTTGCGTGAATTATTGATTAGTCTGCTGTCATCATTCGTTTGAGGCGCATTTCAACTAATTATGGAATACACTAACATATGTCACATAGTTGATTGCCGAATAAAACACATTAATCTTCATGAATACTGTACATTCTACCTTGTAATTATGCGCATTTATCCATTACTTCTAGAATAAAAACCGTATCAAATTGAAGAAAGCGAAAGTTATTTCAAGCACTGCGTGACCCCTTCCTAAAGTATCTGAAATACCAATTAAACCTACCACTAAAAATGCTCGGATGAAAAAATCCATCTTATATCTTAGATGTACTGAATTTTTTTGAGTAATATTGTGGTCAGCTCTACCTCAGACTCTTTTTTGTGCAATGTACTATTTCACACAATCATTGATGTTTTGCACGGTCAGTCGCATGATAAGAGATCATCCGTAATTTTATTATATCATGGTGTCACACAGTTCCGATTTTAATTTAACGTTTTTTTCATGTGATAGTTTATCAAGATGCTATTTATAGACAGCCAAGATATTCATTCATTGATTGGGAGTATAGCTGTTGATGATCAAAACTTGAAGCTTTCAACTATCTGTGTAGCGCTTATTAATTGATTTTGTCACCGAGGAAAGTAAGCGTTGGAATTTTATTTGCATTTTCATCCAATTAAATCGTTCTGAGATCGCAATCTTACAAAGTCTCAAGCAAAGCTCTTTTGTATTGAATGTGGTAAAATATATATTATCTCTATACCATGGTCCAGAATTATGATTGTATGACTATTTTATACACAGGCGCAGGCAAGTTTGTCCGAGTCGAGTCGCAAACTCGATCTGTTGCGGCTATCCTTGGAGCTTAGGAGACAAGAGCTACCCGCGGACAGCGCAATCGCCGCCCAGCTGAAACGTGAACTTGCAAGCGTTCAAGCGGCCAGTCCTATACCCGTTAGTTACACATCGTTACAACCGTTCAGAGGTCCGCTTGAAGGCCGGAGTACGGTTCAGGCATCCGTTTCCAGGTGTGCAGCGGTTACTGGACAACTCGAGGTTTGTAAAACAATTTCTTCTGCAATGGCAGGTATCATTGGGTTCAACCACCGTTTTGAGCTTTGGTATACATTTTGAGCTCCAGGTTGGTGCCAAAATTCTGAATGGGAAGTCATTTTAGGCTTGTCCGTTGCTATCAATCGATTTCATTGATGAACATAAAATCAAACTTTGATATACATTCTTCGTCCAAACTTTGGAATGAAAGAAATCCATTCTAAGTATTAAGATAACCAAGTGGAATTTCATTCGCAGGTTCGATTGATGGGATGTCAAGATTTGGTAGAAGAAGTACCTGGACGCACGAAAAAAGACCATCCAGCTAGTCCAGATCTTCGTAGTTTTGTTAAAGGTGTTACGGGTCGCAGTTCTAGCAAATCATACAGTGTCAAGGATGAAACGAGTAGTAAGTATTTCTGTCTTATCTGATGAGTTTCACATGCTATCATATTTTCGACTGAGTTTTCCCTTTGGTAAGCTTTAAAAGAATGAAAACTAACGAATATCTCAATCTAATTGATCCTCTCTTTCATATGACTTTCTCGAGCAAACTTTGTCACGCTAACCGAACATATGTGTTACGTCAAACTCAAAGCACAGTATTTATACATGTGCCCATTGGTTTTTTTTTAGTCCAAACAAATCGAAAACCAATCATTTTTTTCTTTATTACAATTACTTACTTTTGGATAATGCATCCAGAGCATGAAATGGTCTTGCGGTGAAAATTGGGTAGATTTTATCTGATGCTCATGCACATAAACTTCCAGATTCATCACCTTAGCTTGAAGTCTTTGCCTCAAAATAATGGCTTCACTCGAAGTTCTTCGAACGACAGTCCCTACTGTCACTGCTGATCTACATGCAACTCAGTCACTCAAATTTGATGCTTGAAATCGGTGATTGATAGAAAATTTCTCTTATAGATGACATAATGGCGGTGCTGAAATTGGACAATCAGACGGTAGGCCAAACGAGTTGGAGGCCATGCTCGCAACAGGCCTGGGATCAAAGGTTTTCGATCGAACTGGACAAATCGCGGGAGTTGGAGATAGGCATCTACTGGAAAGATTGGCGCTCGTTATGCGCTGTCAAATTCCTCAGACTTGAAGAGTTTATCGACGATGTAAGGCACGGTATGGCGTTACAGCTCGAGCCCCAGGGTCTCCTCTTTGCTGAGATCAAATTCCTCAACCCCATGATCTCGCGAAAGCCTAAGCTGCAGAGGCAGCGTAAAATTTTCAAGCAGCAAGTCAAGAATTTCCCCAGAGCTAATCAAATGAACATAAACGTCGCAACATGGGGTAGATTGCTAAAGAGGTCGGCGCCGTCGCTCAGCAACAACAGGCGCGAATCCGAAAGCCCACCCACCGGTAAGTTTGATTGTGCCAGATCAGTGGAGGAATTTTAATTTTTAGAGTTTATAGAATTCAGAAAATGTCCCCACGAACCTCATCTGATGTGCAATTTGTAAATCAATCTTGAATATTCTTTCTCCTGTCGAAATTCTCTTCAGATCTACTTATATCTTTCATTGAAGATTACAATCATGATATTTTTGCAACAAATATAGAAAATCGTTATGGTTGAGGAAGTATTTTGGTTGTTGAAAAATCATCTGCCCTTTTCCTATGGCCCTCGCCCTGGGAGAAAATACATGAAAATGTGGCTATCCTGGATCAAAAAATTCCTTTCAAATATCTGCTCATAATTCCGCGTCTTATCGATTTTTGACCAGTCTTTAAAATGTCTTCGCAAGTGATCAATCATGACATAGTCTGCAAAAATTATGAGAGAATTTTATCCGTCTACAGGTCCACAACAAGTGCCGGAGGACAAAGAATTGGAAACACCTGGAGAGCTTCCTGATCCAGACAAGACAGGTCTCGGGGGACAGCGGCCGCTCAACATGGCGTTGTCGGCTGCTTCCTCAGAGACCAGTCTACCTCGTTCATCGTCTTCCACATCGTTGCCTCATCCACCGGACCATCCGCCACCGCCACCCCCAGTTGCCAAAAAACCACCAACACCTACATCGCCTCCACCTCCGCCACCACCACCACAATCTGCCAAAGTCGATCTCGAGGTAAACTAACTTTTTGGTGATGGTCTAACTGAGTTTATCATAGATCGCTATCTCAATCATGGCTAAAATTACGCACATTTCGGACAAAGTATTATAGTGTATCGAGTAGCGCTAGAGCGTATGACACTTTTTGTTCTCAAAATCTCAAAATAGTTGATTAGATTATGCACCAAAATCATGTATACTGGTATCACGGATTTTTACAAACCACCGTCGGTCGGAGTAGTTCTAGTACAAAAACACGCACTGGCATTCAATTTTGCATTTTGTACTTATGACGTAGGGTTATGGCTATTTATTAAATTAGGAAAGATGGTGTTTGATCTCCGATACAATATTGTACAAGCTGAAACGAAACTTGATAATTCAACCAGCTCAATTTCTTCTATCTTGGTCTTCTACCTCTTTTTGGGATTAATCCTGATACATCTTACACATTAATATTCTTCTACATTTATTTGGTTGATGGTCTTTCTTTGAGAACAGCGCCCGATGTATTGGGTCTGAAAATCTAACAGCGAATATCGCGGGACTTGTTAAAGAGTAATTTGGAAATGATTGGTTTTTTAGATAGTAACACGAAATTTATATATGGGATGTGAGATGTGAGGATTTCCTCAACCTCACTCCCACAATTGTTATAGGCCTAATTTGAGCTGAAGTATCAACTACTAATCTTGACACTATTGGACAGGCTCATTCTCAAAATTCGTACCGATATTTCTTGGGGAGGAGTATTATTTTGAATATTCAGATTTTTTAATCAAATTATCAAAGTTCTCACTTCGAAACTCTCCTGATGCATTGAGTCAATCTCGTTGAATCTGTCCGGTGAAGATTGTAATTCCTTCAGAATATGATCACATTCAAAGTCTTGCATCTGTTAATGATATATCGCGTAATATATGAAAGGAATAGAGTTTTTGAATAGCATTCGAAAATGACGTAGTTGCAGAGTGCGTTACGGGAGTTTGACTTCCTCCTCAAGGAAGATAGACTGCAAGGGGCTAGCTTGATGGCCGTCATCACTGAACCTAGGCCCGTGCTGATTGCACCACCCTCTCCACGCACTCCCTCGCCCCAACCTGTGGTCGAGTTTCCCGAGGACGAGGTGAAATAGTTGTTCACGCGCACATTACAATGTTGATTTGCTTCCGATTAGCTTCTAGCTTTTTGCTTTACCTCGATAAATGATTTATCGCATGGCTTTAGTTGTTTTGCGCAGAATTCCCTGAATACGGGTGTGAGCTGTGGGGTGTCAATGAAGTATCTCTTGTCCACTTTTATGTAGATTCAAACGCGATGCTCAAAAGGCCAACTAACTGGACAGTCATTGTAGTATATTACTGTAGAATTTTAGTGTTTTGTCTCGATTACAATTGAAGGTTGATCATGTAAAAATTAGAACCACCTCTTAGATCTATCGCTTGCGCTTCACTCACTAGTCTGTGCTTACTTTTAACTGTACATTTCTTTTATCGCATGTATCCACCAACGATATTAGTGTCAGTAAGTAGTTTGAAAAAGGAAATCCGTGATGTGTATTAGCCTACGAAATACTCAGGTGATATTTCCATGCATTTATTTTGTTAAAAGGCCTATGGGAGTTTTATGAGCTTTCCCATGACAGAGCTCATTCGAAAATATAAATGAAGCATTACCATTGAACGATTCGAGATCTAGGTCCTCGCTCGCATGAGATTTATAAAATTATACTGTACTTAATGTTTCGATTTTCCAAATCGAGAGTTTCTGTCATTATTAATATCCTACTTCGCGGTTAGCATGTTTTGGAACTGGATTCAGTTGTTTACCAAGTGTGACTTCATGCCTAGTTTGATTATTTTAGTTTTATGTTTCCCGTGATTAACATTATTTTTACAGCGCGTCGAGTTTCGTGTGATGCTCCGTGTTTTTCTGTAAATAACATTGTGCCAAAATCAGCCCTGGTGCATAAGTTTTGTGTTCTTGATACGAAAAATGCCGATCGATCAACCCAGTTGACGAAGATGAAGTCATGTGCTTTATTTTTCGGTTTCACTCTGAAAGGAGAAAATTTCTCACGACTCTCACAGAGAGCCATTCTAAAAATAAATTTCAACATCTTCAACTGACTTATTTGATTGATTGGCATTTGTAAAATCCATGCCTTCTCTGTCTTCGCTTTCGTAATCTATTTTGACAATATTTAACAAATATTCTGATCAATCAAAACAGATCACGTACGAGGTGCCACCAGTAGCCCCGGCGAGGCCACTGCACTATCGAGACAGCGCATATGAGTCAAGACGTCAATCTCAGCTTATGCCTATGACTGGTATGAGCCTAGAGAACTTCAGATTGCTTTCGGTCTTGGGTCGAGGACACTTTGGAAAAGTGATATTATCGCAATACCGCAACACCGGCGAATACTTTGCGATAAAAGCTCTGAAAAAAGGTGATATCATTGCTCGAGACGAGGTGGAATCGCTGCTTTCGGAGAAGAGGATATTTGAGGTTGCCAACGCGACAAGGCATCCGTTCCTTGTTAATCTCTTTGCCTGCTTCCAGACTGATGTGAGTACTCTTATTGAATGTGATGAAGATTCTCTCCGCGTTTAGAAAATGTTTTCAAAAAAGCTTCGACGAAACTCAGAGTGAATCTTGATGACCTCAATTTTTATCCAAAAGCTGAGTACAAAACTGGAACTTATCACAGCTATGGTCGATGATCCCAGCTAGTCTTAATCGTCATGGTGAAAAATTGTAGGCAAAGCCAGGTCTCGTTCGGGTCTTACAAATGGATTTCGGAGGGTCCAGGTCACCAAACCTCACCAAACTTTTTTCACAGTTTCCTACCACCTAGAATATTAAGAATCCAGATTAACTCCGTCAAATGGGCCTCCTGTTCAAAGCTACAACGTATGACATTATCATTGCCCATGTAGGCCCATATGATGAAGTGATGTAAATAGATAGCAATGCTAACGTTTTTGCTTGTTGCTAACATATGGCCCACTTGACGGAGTTACTCTGAGTTTTTCATGTTCTAGGTGGTATGAGACCGTGAAAGAAGTTTGGTGAGGTTTGTTGACCCGGACCCTCCGGATTCCCCTTGTTAGTTTGTTTTGTTTCTAGAGCTGAAATGGTTTCACACGGTCGATTTTATGTATATGAAGTGCCATCTTTCTTCAGTATCAATTTGAAAAAATCGCTTTTTTACGATTGCCACGTCTTGAATGGTTAAAGAGCTCATAATTTGAGCTCATTTGAACACAAATTCCTCAATTAATGTTACCTCGAATGTTTGCAAATTTGAACTCTTTCATACATCTCTGATACCTGATATCCTCTTTTGTTCAAATTTTAGGCTCACGTTTGTTTTGTGATGGAGTACGCCGCTGGGGGTGATCTCATGATGCACATTCATGCCGATGTTTTCGGAGAACCACGTGCAGTCTTCTACTCAGCCTGCGTTGTTTTGGGCTTGCAGTATCTACATGAGAGTCGCATCATTTACAGGTCAGTTCATGATGATCTTAGAAACATCGAATTGGTTCGAAGAGTATGAATTGTCTGTTCTTCTTCGGCATTTTATTACTCGCGCCACTAATGATGATCCTGTGCAAAATTGATACTTTCTAAATTATTATTTATTATGATATAGTTATGATATTTATCTTGTTCTTGTAGGGACTTGAAGCTCGACAACTTGCTTCTGGATACTGAGGGCTACGTAAAAATAGCAGATTTTGGTCTGTGCAAAGAGGGTATGGGTTACGGTGACCGAACAGGTACTTTTTGCGGCACTCCAGAATTTCTCGCCCCAGAGGTACTCACCGAGACGTCTTATACACGTGCAGTCGATTGGTGGGGCCTTGGTGTACTTATTTTTGAAATGCTTGTCGGAGAAGTAAGTATATTGCAAGAAACTCTTCTAAATTGTGTATTAGAGCTGACATTTGGAAATTTCATTATCTATCCTAATGTCAATTACTCTTTTCAGTCTCCGTTCCCCGGAGATGACGAGGAAGAAGTTTTCGACTCGATTGTTAACGATGAAGTTCGTTATCCCAGGTTCTTGTCATTGGAAGCTATTGCCATCATGAGACGGGTGAGTTCCATTGACAAAGTCTTGAATATCGTATTATGTTATAGCTGATTCACTGAGATTTTTATACTTCTTGATAGCTCTTGAGAAAGAATCCAGACCGTCGATTAGGAAGTAGCGAGCGAGATGCCGAAGATGTCAAAAAACAAGCATTTTTCAGGCACATTGCGTGGGATGATCTACTCTTGAGGCGTGTAAAACCTCCGTTTGTACCAGTGATTGTGAGTATCAAATTTTACTTCTTCCTACAGTTGTTAGTGAAAAATGTGATGAGTAATCTTCACTGCCAATCGTCACTTTCATCCCGAATATATTTGACACCCAGCTAATTACTTTCAAATGCACTCTCAACAGACACACAAACGCCAGCGTCCTAAAGCTTACGTGAGATTTTATCTCTATTTTTTACTGTGTTTAACTGTATTCAAACCGGTGTCATTCGGTCGCACTAAATCGCTGTTTTCATTATCCGTATTCAACTGAGTAATGATTATCCATACTAAATACCAAAATTACAAAAATACATATCATATTTGTTCGTTATAACATTTGTGAAATGTGAACTCATTTCATTAGTTCTAGATCTACTTCAGTCAATGAATAATTATTATCATGCATCATCTGAGAAAATGTAGCCCATCTCGATTAGAATTATCCACCGTGATGCGAAGTGTCTGCGTCTGAGACCAATTTTATGCCCTTATTCATTGCAAAATTTTTACTTAACCCATCATCTAAGTATAAAACATGGAACGATGATCAATTTTGTTTCTGAACTCTAAATATATTGACATAATCTTTCTCTTATAGCATTCTGTCGAGGATGTGAGTAACTTCGACGAAGAGTTTACGTCGGAGAAACCTCAGTTGACACCCCCAAAAGATCCTCGGCCACTCAGCGATTTAGAGCAGGCTTTGTTTAGAGACTTCACCTACATGGCAGATTGGTGCTAACAATAATTGAGTTGGAATGGTACTCCAAAAATGTGATTGTGCATCAATAGTGATGTTCCGGAGCAGCTATCGTTTTACCTTCTGTTCGCCAAGAGTGATTCACAATGAAATCGAACGAAAACGTGCTGGAACATTTCCCACGCGATTTCTCAGTTATCTATATAGTTTTTATATTCTGCCGATTTATCACGAATTTTTCTTTCCGCACGGGTGGTTGTATCAGAAAGGGAAGATAACGAGAGAGGATAATCGAAGTTTTACGATAGAATGATCTGCCTTATGAATATACGTTATACCTACGACGGAAGAGTGTCGTTAAAACTCAGACTTTTCTCTTTTACTCTGCATGAATCTATAACGAATGATTTGCCGAATGTCCAATGAATGACTCGTTTTAAATCAACTTTTTGTACGAAACGAGATCACATTTTTGATTTTATAAGTATGCATGTAAAGAGTAAGAACTATACATTAACTATTGACCGATAATGATACGGACGAAATCAAATCACTGAACTAGCACCGAGTTGAGTTGATGAGGATTTCCGAAGCGTTTTCTAAATAGTTATGAAATAATACGGGAACATCAGTTGGATGAGCTCTTGTTATGATTGTCTATTTGCCTTGCGTGAATCATCTCAATGTATTTGTCTTGATAAGTGAATATTTCCTAGGCATGGCATGAAAAGTATGAACTCTTGTAGCGATAATCAAAACCAGCTGCAGCCAATATGCAATATATTTTGTCACGGAGTAATAAATGCGCTCTCGTACTCTTGTTATATTTGTCTGAGATTAATGTTCTAAGTGAATATTGCATTAAGGTTATTGTTACTTGTGAAATTTAGTTATTATAATAAGCTTTAATTAATATTAATAATTGTCTTGTGCTTTGAAAATGGAGATCTAACCTCAGAATCATGTATTTTTTGCAAAAAGAAATGTATCAAATTCATCTTCAAGTTGACTATCGCACGTGTTTGTTCAATTGTACATAATATTAATCTTAAGCATTGTGTTTAGGATTCTTCATTATAAATTTCAGAGGAACATTTTACTGTCAACATATCAAATTAATCAAGTTCTAAAAGTGTAAGCATATTTACAACCAAATTAACATTCGGATTCATATATACATATATCATAATTCAGTTTCAAATCCATAGTGCAAAGAATGAAACCTGTATATTATCTTGGTATGTGTATAATTTTAAAATTGTTATAACCATTTTAAACGAATGTCGAAACTACAGTTGCCTTGAACCTAAGAACATCAAAAGATTTGCTAAGCAATTTACATGAATGGATTTTGATAATTGTCATGGTCAGTGCTCGTGAAAAGACTTGATACTGTTTTGAATACACAGAGTTTTTGAAATCTCGAAAAAGTATTGTCTTTCGATCCCTATCACATTTTTCATCCACAATATCGTGAAAAAATTTATCCTATATTTACTCATTGATACCTGTCCAAAAACAATGAATGGCGTGAAAATATCTTAAACTCATCCGATAAACCCGGCCGTTTGAAATGCCAAGAATTGACTATCAAGAAGAGTGAACAATGGAAGAGAATCTAACGAGTAGAGTTCAAGAGGGATATCCTTTTAGGATCGGAATATTAATGATAAGGTAACCACAAAATTTTACTTGGCACGCGATAGATGATTTGTACACTACCAGCATTTTGGGATTTCGATAAGGCTCGCATCCCCTATAATTTTTTAAATGCTACATCCACAATCTTGAAGATTTTATTCGTTTTGTAATAGTCGTGTTACCGGAGAGCCCTTCTTTACTGTGAACAAGAGGTATATCTGATACAGAATTATCCAATTAATGAAATTTTAGTAATCTTGGTTTGTATCGCAAGGGCCAGAAAAGTTGCTGCAATTTCTTGGAATTTTTTTGTTAGGCCAATGGATACTGACAGCAATAACATGAGCCTTCTACATGCATTGAAGAACCTTTCGATGTGATTGGAGGACGAATAGTTATTTAGACATAGAATGTACATATTTGAGATAATAAATGACTTTGCAGATAAATTTGAATCAATGGAATGTCTTTTCGTTTTCAATGCTGAAATATTTTTTAGAACATGAATTTTAACGAATCTCATTTATTGTTTGAACATCAACACATGTAGCGGCGTGCACAGCTCATCATGAGCAATCCAATATGGGTGGAAAATCCCTGCTTCGATAACCCGCAGATCCAACAATCAACACGTTGATTAACTCTGTAATAAATTATTTTACCGACGTACTTCAGCTCTAATAAAACGACCAATTTGATTCGATGAAAATTCCTATAAGCCATCGTCTTTGTCAAACTTGAGGTGATGGCAATTTGATCCTTAGAAAGATAAGAAATTTTCATCTGACCATCAGGAACGGCTGGAACCACTCCCATCACAGGCGAGATTCTATGTGTCGAGAGATAGACACTTTGAAGGAAATAGTTAGATAATACCGTAATTTCACAGGTTACAATCAACTTGTTGCATCATTGAAAATTTCGTGGATTTTATCTCTTTATGGAGAGTGAAATGTGGTACTGGTACTTGAAATGAACTTATCGAAGTTAGATTTATTTGTTATGATCCCAAAACCAGAATAAAACAGCGGGACGGAGTATATTGTCACATCGGGAGTTGGAATCAACTATGAAATGATGCATTATTGCTGCTATCAAACAAATTCTTATCAAATTTATCCTTTGATCATCAATTGTCATTCTTTGTTAATATGCAATTCCGGATCGCGTTACTTGTCTGATTTTTCTGCAACAAATTCTCATTTCAGTGATGAAAATTAGGCGTTGAAACTAATGAAACAAAGGGAGCTCAAAAGAGTTCATGGCTTTCCGACCAATAATTCGTTCCTAGGTAGAGTGAAATGAAACGAGTTCAATGGATCTACCTGATTTGATACAAGTGGCTATAGATCGAATGAAATTGATGGAAGAGTGTGGATCACCTCAACAAGACTTTACTAAATTCCAAAACAGTTTCCTGATACTACTCGAGTCAACTTTATTCTTCTTGTTCAGCTAAGTTGTCAGTCTCATGATTGTCAACACATTCATCATTTTCAGCACCAAACAATAGTGCACGCTCATAGAGATTTGCAGTATTTCTATTGATTTCTCGTTCAAGTATGAACTTCTTCTCATCTTTCAGTTTTAGTGGCTTCAAATCTTCAGGATTTACTGGTTTCTTGATTCCTGAACTTATGGCATAATAAGCAGATGTGGAATCTCCTTCTTTGAAAACAAAGGTAAACCTAGGAGAACAGGAAACGGTTCTGGTTATGCATCAGTTTGACTTTGCTACAACAATTCTGATTCACCAAGAGCCGCTGAACTTGGTTATGACTCATTACCTTTCCCTGTCTAGAACAGTTTGAATATTGCCAATGAGATCAAGAGTTATGTTGTGAATTGTTGGCCATGGGATGTATGTTTCAACTGCTCCATTTGCAGTCTTTTTTGCTTCAAGATGGAAAAGTTGAAGTTTGTCGCTATATTTGTAATCAACATTCCAATATCTTCTCACTGAAAAAGGTACAGAATAAACATTCATGAGTAATGGGAATATCTTTTCTTTAGATGAGCGATATCCAATCATTTAAGAGTCTTGATGGTCACCTTCACAAAGCTCCATGTAAACATAGAAAGCTGTCGTTAACTTGACTTGATCATTGCAGCCTAGTTGGCTCATGTTATAGTACTACAACGTTAATTGAAACGAACATCAGCTTTTTCCATGCATTCATTGGCGAGTAATACAAAACTGCAAAATAACTCACCGCTGGATGACAGATATCATACATTTTTCTACTTTCCTATATGGAGTTGTTGGTTTGAGAATAGTGTAGCACTTTGCATTAAGACTACATAACAATCATTGTAACATGACTGCAATTTGGATATTCATATTTGTTTCAAAGATAGCTGCAGATTATTTCATCAGTTATTACTGATGGTCACTTTCTCTATATGTAAAAGCGAGTCAGATTGTAACCTCTAGGGATCTCATCTTTTTTGCATTTGGCTTTCTGAGTATGGCTCACAGAGAGATCACATTAACTCTTTAGATGTGATGGTGATTGAATGATTAGGAGAAGTTTTTGTTCAACGAGCGCAATTAAGTACTGCCAATTTCTTGGCACGAGTTCTGCCTTTGTGTTTCACTTTGTTTTGGCATGTTGTGCCTCTGGTTGTGCATCAGGTCTGATCAGGTGTTATTCGAGTGAACGCCGGCCTAGCAGACGACTTTAGTGCATTGGGAGCGAAAAATTTGAGCTTAGACGCAGCATTCCACCACTAGTGTCCCTCTAATCTCTGCTTGTGCACGTTTGTTTGTGAAAGCTTCTAAATGATGGATGACTTGAAATAGTTTTCAAAAACTTTCATTGACATTCAGGAATCAGAAAATAATCCAATACTCAAGAATCGAGTAGGTTACTGAATTGACAGAGCTCTGTGCAATACCGAAGAGAACGAAACACCTTTACGCGAGGGGTATACGGTATACCCCGGAGTCCATGAATGGCAATAGATCTGCCTACACGCGTTCCGTCTTTGGCAACGTGATTCCAGAAACACCATCCCCACCACCAAAGAGGCATAGAAATGTCCCGATAGCAACTTCACCACAGATCATCAGCACGCACAGCGTGAGCAATGTCGGTAGCCGGACTACCCCATCGCGCGCGGGAGCTACTGGAGTCCGACGGAAGAGTAGTACATTTGTCCCAAAGTTCCCAATAAAGTGCCAGCTCCAGTCTCACGTCAGAACTGTGGACGATGTGATCGAGCGAGCAAGGACTTCGCGATCTCGCTCACGCTCGAGACTCAGATCGAGAACAGACTCAGCACGTTCCAGATCATCCAGTCTCGATCAAAAGTCTAGTCAACAATCCGCGGTTCGCTCCACTACGCCCCGCTCTTCATCAAGTTGCTATAGCTCGTCGTCAAACTCTGCACTCCAAGGTTCATCGCCTTCACTGTCGGACGACGATGAAGATTTGGTTGACGAATCGGCTGATGGTGAAGACGTTAAGGACGGATCGACCGACGGCGAAAACGCTGTCGACGAATTGACTGACGGTGAAGACATTGCGGACGAATGCGATGAAGAGTCGGTCTCACTACTCGAGCGCAGTAAACGAAAGAAGCCGATCCCAAAGAAGGCCAAGGCGATAAACTATACCTCTGACGAGATGGACTTTTCAGATTGATTCGCATTTTTAAAAAAAATGTCCAGCGAATTCCGCAAACTTGCCGTACTAATATATTTGTGAAACAAGGCCAAATATAATAGCAAATTCCTTAATCTCTATTTTAAATTCTCAATCCGCTCACAATGATTGTTCTCACGAAGTTTCTTATTTTGTTGAGAACATTTTTCACCTCTAAAACTGTACGTTCTCATCTTATTCCACTTTCCAATACGACATTCAAATATCGACAAGAACATATATTTTGAAAAATATCACCACTTGTCGAAAATGAGCTTGTTTTAAGTTTCCAGACCTTAACATTTTTTCAAATTGGTACATCAATCTCTGGTAAAAGCGCCCTACTAATGATTTTCCAAATTGAAATCTCCAAGGAACGATCGGTAAGGTAGTACTTTTCTTTTAATTTGGTAATTTAGAGACGCTTTTGAGCACTTTCATGCTAATTAGCGTCTAAGTAAGGTAGTACATTCTCCATCTCGTGAAAATTCAAGCTACATCCAAAGAAGTTTCATCTCATTCAGACAGATGATTTGTTTCTCAATAAGGAAATTCAACTAGTATCAGCTAGTTCTATTGTGGTTATGTCGCGATAGATAATTTTATTGCTGTCCGGCTCATCAATCATTGATAGACATGCGCGGGTTGAAAATGTTATCGACATTACATTCATTCCAGCGAAATGCCACGAGACTAATTGAATACCATATAATTCTCTGAATATCCATGTAAATTATTCCCCAAAAATTCAGACTCGAGTCGAGCACTGGAGTCGGATTTCTGAAACAAGCACTTGACTCCAGCAGCTTGAGTCGAGTACTCGACTCGAGTACTCGAGTCAAGTTACTTGAGTTGAGCACTCGAGTCGGTGACTTTCAGTAGGGAGGTACTGACTAGTTCCGCGAATCCAAGAAATCCAAAAAATACCCATGAGATATCTATATGATTCGATTATTTGGTCTCATCGATCTTGAAGGACGGTGGGGAACTAAATAAATTCCCAAAATTTCATGAAAGAAATTTTATTGCTACGTTTCGTCCACTAGGTTTCGTGGACCTCATCAGGCTCGCCAGGTTTGTTATTCTTTAGATCGTCATGATATTTTCGAACGATCTTCTAATAGAGCACAGACATAACGTCTGGCTCCTGTCGATACAGGTAAATAGAATGAATTCATTCTATTTACCTGTATTTCATGAAATTTTGGGAATTTATTTAGTTCCCCGCCGTCCTTCAAGATCGATGAGACCAAATAATCGAATCATATATTAAACATTAAGGACGAAAAATCTACAAAATTACACATGAGATATCTACTTTCTTAAAAATATTTGTGTATAACAACCAAAATAGGTTCAATAGCGCCGTTCCTACTGGAATTTTCTATTTGAGCAATAGTAGTGATGCGTGAGAATGTAATCCAAATTGAAACTTACCAGAGAGCGACAACGTTCAGAGCTCACTCTTGTGTTTCACGATTTAAACCAGTAATAAAACTTGAAATTCATCAGAGGATATGATATGGAGTGGAGAACGCAATCGTTCTATACAATCAGAATTTTAAATTTCAATTGGATAGCCATTGAGATGAGAGTATTATTGCCAAGAAGATGTGAATGAGTTGAAGTCATTTACAACTCAACGTCCATATTTGAAACATTTTCCCATCCAAAATAGAGATTATCGCAAGAACCTTCTAAATGAAAAATCATGGAAACGTTCTCGAGGATTATAATCATTGTTCCGATTAGTATAAGCATATCTCTTCATTAAAAGGATTGGTTGATAGAAAAATGTCATGTTTGAGAGCACGTTTTATTTACAGAGATTGGATATCAGCAGTGAATAATATACGAAGTAAATTTTCGACGAGATATTCATCAAAATATATAATGTGAATGCATGTTGAAACATACAATGATCAATTCACTCAACATTTATACGAACTTTCAGGTCGAGATGACTCGCTTTTCAGAATTTGTTACTTGAACAAAACATGGCAGATCATAAAGAATTTTTTTCAGAGTTGTCAATGCGGCATTTATCCGTTTCGATTCAGTCGTTGTATAGTTTTTCGATTCATTTTCTGTTTGGAAGATTTCTTGATCTGAATTGAAGGCGTAACCTACAGATCTTCAAAGACAATTACACGAGTAATTCAGGAAGCGGGAGCTGATTCCATAATTCAATCAATACTATAAAGACTTCATCCGATTTATTATGGCTCTTCGTTACACATGCGGATCTAGCGCGGAACAATCACTGAACTTGTTTTGTTGAACTTCTTAATGGAACAAACAAAGCAGAAATTCATCAGTTATTGTGTGGTGATATAAAAGTTTATTGAGTAATGATATTGAATACCGAAACATTTCTCCCAGATAGACACAATACAATGATTATCATCTCATCCATTATCACTAATAGATCAAGAATGATAGATTTGTCCCAGTTATTTATTTGTGAACATGCTACATTGCAAAAAGAAAACTATGTAGAAAGGAATAGAAAATATTTACTCTATCTGATATCATATTATGACATTGATATATACATAATTAATAAACCTTCGTTTCTATCTATAGCTGATATATCTGTTTGCTCATAAGACTATAAGACTTTGCAGTGAAGTTCTGCGAATCTAAGGAAATTTTCGATGAATGGAGGCTAAGTAAATTAGAATTCTTTCAAACGGAAATTCTTCGATAAGTCAGCCATTGTGGATCTTTCTTACCAATATTTTTATTTTGATCCGACAGAGCTTCTTTTCATTTCGAATAGAAATCATTTCAATTTTCACAGTGTGAAAAATTTTGTAGAATATATTATCGAGACGCTGATCAGGGATCCCAAAATCTAGAAATCTCAATATTGCATCAAAATGATCGCTCTGAGAGAAGATATATGTAGAATTGCGTCAAAAAATGCCATGAACGCGAGTATACTTAAATTACCGTGGAGTGGGTAAGAATTCTCTTTAATCAAGTGAAAGCCACGTCATCTTTTATACATTTATGAATTAGCTCCAGATCCCCTTCACTTTCTCAGTTTTTCAGAAAATTTTTGGGCGGGAGTTCCCGCAAAAAATTACAATTTTTCCTTAAAATTAGGTTTCTCAATCATACCATCCATGTTGAAAGCATTTATCGAGAACGAATCGATGCAAGAACGTCGTTTAACCAGGATTTTGTAATGGACCTACAAATCAATAATATTGAATCTCTTTCTGGGGACAAATCGAACAATCTCTGTCTCGTTTCATCGTATCAAATTATAATGATATTTCGTATATCGACTATTCTCGATGTATGCAGTAACATTCGTTAGTAACTCCACCTAATTCCTAAAATAAAAGATTTAAATCTCTGAAAGATCCAATGAAGCTTGAATCAATCATTCATATCAAAATTTCACACCAAACATGAATAACTTCTACCTAACTGTCCGTATTGATGTACAGGCACATGAATATCTATAGCAGTTGAATCGAGAACAAATATAGAATAATTCGGTAACAAGAACTCAGCTTCTCCAAGAGGCATCAAATCCACAAGCGCCATCCGAATCAGAGTCATTTCCTTGTCGCTGTGATGGTTGCGATTGCTCTTGAGGTTGATGATGAGATTTTAGGGGACTACTCATCGCTTGTACCAAGAGGCTATTGGTGCTGATCGAGGAAACTGAAGCTGGACGTCGGCTAAGAGGTGACCTTCCTAGTGGTCGTGGACTCGGTGGTTGTGGACTTCTTCGACTGAGGCTACTAGTAGATTGACCAAAATCTGTGGCTCGACGACTGCGTCGCTTTTTTATTGGGGCGCATTTGGGTGGTGGCATCAGTTTGTCCGCCTGTAAAATTATATGAAATTTCAGAGACTAGAGGAAAGAAGAAAGGGTAAAGTATGTGATTTTTGGAGATTATATGGTAGGATGAAGGATTTAGGGTTAGTGACTGATCCTTAGCAGATTCAAGTTGATTAAAATAGTTTGAAAAAAATTTGCGATGATGGTACCGTGACTGTAGTTTTCTTCTTTTTCTATACAGAAAGTGGGACACGAGGTGCTCTTGATAGCAAACGAGCCCGAAAATTTCTCGTATATTACAAGATTTATCGTGGATTTCGTTTCAGAAAGTTTAGAGATTCGCTAATGCACATGTACGATTAAAATATGATTCATTTGAAGAAGAAAATTAGTTTTTGAATATGGCTGGCCAGATTTACGAATTGACACTACAGACTCATAAAATTAAATGTTCAAATTTTGGTTGAATGAATGGTAATACTTGTAGGAGTCAACAGGATCATTCATTAATCAGCATACATTTTATGATTAGTCAACGACCGACAGGATAATAATTTCAAAGCGCGGGGATATGCTGTTCTTGTTTCAGTGTCTGAAATGGCGTATTGGTAGAATGAATCAAATTCAATTCGATTTACTGGGAATGTATAAAAAAAAGAAGAAAATGATGATGCCTGCAACCATAATGTATTGAGTTTATATATCAAAAACAGATGAAACTTTACAAAAACTGCAAACAGGAGCATAATTTTGGGAATACTTGTCTGAACTTTTTAATTTTGAAGCAGCTATAATTCTCTGTCATCAATGCCATAAAAAAAATAAAAAATGAGACTTACAGGTAGATTGTCCGCAGAACCCCAACTCTTGTGAATCTTCTCGTTGTTGTTGCTGGATGGATTAGTTGCTACTCCCAGGAATTGACTGAAAGCTTCCGTAGTTCGTTTCACGCGAACGTTCAGCGAGCCAATACGTAGGAAACCAAGATCTCTCTCTATACAAAGATGACAAAAAATTGTATTACTACGATTGATTGACCTTCATCCAAATGGAAAAATCGATGATTCTAAATAGAATCATCGATTTTTTGTGTCTTGTGCTCACACTTCTTCAAATGAACACAAGTAATCTGTATAGGTATGATCTTCAGCAGGTAATTAGATGTAATGAATGTAACACATTTATCTATGACTGAAATTGGACATTTATGCTAAAGTCTATAGATGATGAACCGTAAAATGATGATCATAGTATAGACAATTTTATGTATAAGCCGTTTTCTGCACATTAGCTATCTTTTGGGGCGACAACTGTCTGAATTACAAACAATTTCAATCTACATAGGCGATTTGTGTACATTTGGATATTATCGTTCGACCGTAGATGGATCACGACAGGTCGACAACAATATATCTCCGGATTTTATGATTGTTTCAAACTTCTACAAAAACCATTGGATTTTTTCTCCAAGATAACATTCTTATATTTTGGTCCTTTTGAAATTGAACATAAATGTATGTGATTTTGTTCCGAAGTCATTGAATCATAAACTTGCATGAAAAGCTGCTAGAATCATGAAAATTCTCCACGGCAAAACGCTGAGGAAAACATGGTCGTTATTCGTGGTGTCAACCTTGACTACGGCTCCAAATTTTACACGGAAAAACTCGTAAGATTGGACAGTCATTAAATTATCGCGGATTTTACTCTTATCTCTAAAATAAATTGTCTGCGAAGATACGGTTGACACCTCGAACAGAGACTTCTCCAGATTCTTGCAAGAATGGATTCATAATCTTACCTGTATGCTTTTTCCTTGCTTTTATTTCTGGAAGTTAAAATAAATAAGTTATTATCAGTCTCACAAAATCACGGTTGAGTATTTGATCACATGGAGGACATCGTCTAGTTCATGTGAACGATGGATTAGGAAGTGTTGTATTAAAGAGTAGAGCACACGTGAAAAAAACAATGAGTTTGAATGCACACTGACTTCTTTTTGTAGAGGACACATCACAACCCGAAAAAACCATCAGCCCTCTGAAGCCCCCAATGACGAGACTTTTTATTTTAGCTACACTAATTGAGATCGCGCTTTTCTCTGACTTAATTTGAAGAATCATAAAAGTTTCAGAGTAGCCGATGAAGGTCTTTTGAATTTTGCAGTGACATGTTGATAAAGCAAATCATGGAATCGTGTGAACTAAACTGAAAAAGACCCTTCGACCTTAGTGCGTTTGCATCTAGAGAGAAAATGTTAATCAGGCCCTGGAAAGAACTAGGTCTCTTGAGTTTAGTTTGAACAGCTATGGGCATTGTCAATGCTTTTTTTTTGTACTCAAAAGGACTAATTAGTGTCTTTTTTGCAAATAAAATATTTTAGTTGTAAGAATGATTCACGATACTGTGAATTTGTGTAGGAACGATTTACTTTGTCAGTGTTAGTGTTGAAAAATCATTCTCAACATGCCATGCCTCCTTAATAATCCAAGTGATCATTCCCAATATCAATAATTTTTATTAGTACAGAAGAAAATCGTCATGCCCCGAGTATGATCATGCATTATACTAAAACACTCTCCTCGGTAAGCTGAAGTAACAAAAGCAATCTTTTCACCATTAGCCATTTCACTTCACGATTTATATTCAGATTAGTGATGCCGACGTACCGACACAATGCGTGAGATGAAGCATACATAATTATGGCCTGATATTAATTATTAAACGCTTTTATTGCACTTCACCGAGTTGCTAGTTCGGCAGCTGCCCGACTAGTGAATTTTTTAAAATAGGGACACTATACAATTTCGTCATTTCTGTCCAATCATGATGCACAATTTTTTGTTAGCTCCTCCCACAAGATATACGTCGTTTGCTCGTACGCGTTAGGGCCAAACAATATTGCTGAAACGAGTGTGTAAAGTAAACGTAAGTGTGTGGTTTAATAGTTTGTGCTTGTGTCCCGGTGTATTTTTTTTTCTCAGCGTATAAGTTGCCTAATATTCTGACTTTATCGTAGATGACATGGTTAGCAATGTGCGATCGTAAACATTTCCACGAATTGTAACGTGAGAGGGAGAGAGATGGCATAATTTTGGTATCTCTCTCACACATTGAGAAGGTGCTAGCGCCATCTGCTTTGGGAAGATCGTATTTTGTCGATAGGAAGTATATGTTTACGCGGATACGCGGTATGCGTTAAGAAATAAATACGTCAAACGTCAATGATCGAAGAGCGTGAGTATTTGAATCCTATGCAGACACGCGAGGACACGCGAGCGCGGCCGTGTACTTCATTGCCCATATGAGAACATGGAGCACGCATGCATCAACCCAATTTTTTTTTTTTTTGGTGGTTCATGACCCGAGAAACAATGTTGCAATTCGGTTTTTTCTTACAAGTTCGGAGAGTACTTGCTTTCAATCATTCAAAATCAGTACGTCTGACGACTGAATCGGAGTGCACGGGCAGTAAGTATCGCGCGGAAATCTGAATTTCAGAATAATTCGAACTATTTGAATGTCTGGCGCATATACGAGCAAACGCCTTTTGTCCGACTTTCTGTATTCAGGCCAGTATTGATTTGTTGCCTCGGATCGGGTAAAATCACGTATTTCTGATCACTCGTAGCTCGTAATAATTAGGCCTGGGGGTTGATTTTGACAAAAAAATGATTAAATAAACGAACAACTAACTATGCAAGATATAACTGAGCACATCAAATAGTTAACTATGTTTCTAAAGTATGATGACAGTTAACTATATGATACATTTTAATGGTGAAAATGAAAAATGGTTGACACAACTTTTGATTTCGGTGTTCGATTACTAAAAAATAGCTTCTACACCTTGTCACGAAAAGTGAAAGCGTGGGGCGCAAAAATATCCAAACAAACCATGACGAGACCAAGTGTTTCATTTCATTAGTTCGTTGAAACCTTCATATATAGCTCACTATTTTCGAGGTATACACATGAGGTATCATATTTGTTGAGAAAATGAAGATGCTTGATAACTTGTGTGCCTGGACCAGAATGTATTACCAAGTTTCTTAACAACCTTATTACAACAATTATATAATCTCAACTGCTTGGGATAAAGATGCCCCACGCCTTTAGTTTTTGTGGTAAGAAGTGGAAGTCAATTTTTAGCAAGCGAACACCGAAATCGCAAGTTGTGTCAACCATTTTTCATTATTACCATTAAAATATATCATATAGTTAAGTGTCATCATACTTTCGAACATAGTTAACTATTTGATGTGCCAAGTTATATCTTGCATAGTCAGGTTTTGTTCGTTGTCAAGTGAATAAAAGCGTTTTTTAAAAGTTTTCTTTTACCAATTTTTTATACATTTAAAAGAGTTCTTGCAATGTGAAAATACTATCGTTTGTGATGTATGTAAGCGCTTGCATGTTAACCCTTAATTACTAAGGTGGAAAAAGGGACGTTTTGATATCGTTGTCGATTGAAATTTCTTCAATCAAATGCCAAAAAGACAGTGCATTGCCTTTCTGTAGCTTTTACTCTAGAATACTGTGAAAGTCGACGTTCAAATCTGTTAACTCATTTCCGAAATCATATATATGTTATTGTGAAAGCCTGAAATCCGTGATTGCCGGGCATTCACTGGCCATCAATCAGTGATTGTCAGCATCCACTGGTCTCAACCAGTGAATGCCGGAGATCGGAAGAATTGGGGAATGGAAGTCGAATAAAATGTCAAACACATTGTCTCATTATCCCAAGTTTCCGAGGCAGGTTGGAATATGGAAAAATCAAGGTATAGTGTTCAATACTCTCTCAACCTTTCCGTATGAACCGTCACTCTGTGGTAACTCCGAGAAGAGTGAGTTTCACTCTTTTGGAGTGAGAATTTTACGCGGGAATTCACTTGGGATCTGTCTTATCAAACAGATTTTGGACTATCTTGTGGTTCGATCAAGTGACGAACATAATTTCAAGTGAGGAAAAGGCCATGCTGCCGACCGTTGTGAATGCTTTCAACATGCTCCTGGATAGAGTCGAGAAAACTATTTTGAAATTGGACAGGAAAGCTGCCAGGAATGCTGTCGATGAACGTTTCATTCTCGCACTTCAAGCCGCAAGAGACAAACTCCTGGAGCACTACAGAAAATTCAACTAGATTCATTGTGTATCTTCAATTTTAGACCCAAGGCGCGAAGCAGACTCGTTTGATGCTAGTACTTAGCTGGGGTCCCGAGTTGAAGAGAGATTCTCTAAAAAAATTCAAAGATCTCTTTCGCACCAAGTATTTCACCGATACTGGCATTGAGGTTGCAGCATCTGATGATCAAGATGATAGCATGGAAGTTGATTATATTGACGTCAGCTTGGCCATGTCTCATTTTGAAAAGATCTCATGAGTCTTGGAGTGTGTATTCCCATTTGAATTCGGATGTCGTTATGGAAATACGACAATTCAAAGGAATGTGATCATCTTCCCGAATTATCCTGAGTGTATTACTCCTCCATCAGTACTACTTCACTTCAGAGTTCAGAAAGTTTAGTTAATCTAACGTGTTAGGTCATGAATTTTCCATTCCACTGCAGTCTCGCGAGAATGGCCGAAATCGAACATTACATCTCGTCTCGACTCGAGAATAATTTTGGCTGGAGTCGTCTTGTTTCATCCTCGCGATCTCGAGTTTTCTCGGACGCCCGGACTCGATCTCGCTCGACGAGATTCGAGAATTTCTCGATCTCGAGTGAAGCCCTACAATTTAATTGAATTTAACCAATTTCAACCCACGATGGCTCAAAATCTTCGTTTTGTGGTGTAGTTTTTGACCCCCGAATGGCAATGAAGTCTGTCCACTTATGCAGAAGCAGCGTGAACTTTTGCATTTTTAAAATAAACCGCGCAAGGCCCTCGAAAAGCATCCCTATATCAGCGTGGACTCCCAGTATCGTTTCAGGAGGTCTAACCGCCATGAAAATCGTTGTTGTGATGGTATTAAAAGATAATTCACGCGGCGAAAGCCTAGACTCGCCTCCGACCGAGCTATTGAGCTTATCCAAATTTGCCCCCGTCCAAATTCACCCCACTCTCCCCTACTTCAGTCCAATTTCAAAGTCTTTTTCAAGAACTTCAAAATGAGCTAACGTGAGCTCAATTGTGACAAACCAGACACAACCTATCACAATTTTCCCAATAAGGGATTTTTCGCGAGTTCGCGAAGACATCGAAATAAAAGTTGGAGGAAACCAGAATAAAATAATTCACACGAATGTTTCACCCAATTACATATGACCTTTCCGTGTCTTCCAGACTGTGGAATTATCAGATGTTAGATTGTGATTCACTAATCGATCCAAGTTGAACGTGACGCCCGTTTGAAAAGATATTTTGTTGGTGATAACATGTGGCGATTTTCGAACATTATCGCAACAACTTCTTTCAGTAAAGTTATGATTGCGTATCAAAGTTCAGAGGATCAGTAAGGGTGCATTAAAGTTGGTGAGTTAGCTAGAAAGATAATTCAAATGCAAAATGCGTACTACTTAAGGGAATAGATAGTTAGTTATTGTTACACGTGAAACCAAAGTATTGCGGTAAAAATTTTGCTGATATTCATCAGTACATTAAAGATACTACAGGAAACTGGAATCTGTATGTAACTGACTATTCAAGTGCTCGACACATTGATTTGGCATCAAATTGTATTTGTAACAATTGATGTTACAGTTACTTCATTATTTTGATGATTGATAAGGTACATGTGCCTAATTTGCCCCCCCCCCTCCCCCACTGTTTTCGTTTTACTCAGGACTGTGGCCCATCTCCACAACTCTCAACGTACTCATTTTCAAGCTTGTTTCGAGACCTTTAAAATGCGCTAAGGTAACCTCAATTCTGACCAACTGAAACCAAGCTATCTCAATTTTCGCAAGGATTTTTTCGCGATCTAAATACTTGAGTTGCCCCTACGTGTATAAGAAGACCTATTTTCACGTGATTAGGTCCGTTTGTCGAAAAATGCGGATGCGTTTTGATTCCCCAGACCTTCACTTGAGACGTTCTTTAGCTCATCTCGAAGTTCCTTTCAAACTCTACCAGACTTCTCGTGTAGACAGGATAGATTTCCATTGAGGTGAAATGGCAAATCTAGAAAAAGACTATGGGAGTAAAATAGGCACATCAATTTTTTTCAGTATTATGTGCGTGAAATCGATTAGGAATCGAATTTCGCAACCCTGCGAAGAGCGTTTCAAAGTTGGACCAAAGATTTTAAAAAATGAACTAAGGTGAGTTGATAATGCCCAAGTCAATCTTTTTTGGCGTCATTTTCACGCATTGTCTGACATGAAAAAATTCAAAAATAGCAGAAACAATATACCCATTTCAACAAATGCAGGAGTCATCCTGAATTGCTTGGAACAATCCATTTTTTCATATTCTGATGTAACAAAAATGAGAGAATTGCGCGGTAAATTCTGGGGGTACGCACACTCGAGTTCTTGAGTGAGGTCGAATGAAGCATAAGGGCAAATTCAGCACACTTACCTCACACACAATTTTAAACAGAATATTTCAAAATATTCTAGTTGTAACAAATATAGAGGGGAATTCATTCGAAAATATAAAATTGATTTGAAAAGAGCAGATAGTAAAATATCATTCGCAGTCAGAGCTCTTCCGGATCTCAAGGACAGCTACCGCAATACTTTGTGACTAGATTAATAGTGGGTTACATAGATTATAATTCATAAATGTTCCCAGCAAGACAGTCTAGTGTACGAAAACCGACAGATAACTTGCCTGAGAACGCCAGCAGCTAGTCTCCCTATAACAAAAGTAAACAGATCCAGAAGCCCAATAATCACCAGAAACTAATAGCTTAACTTACAAACCATTACTAAGTATAGCCTCAGAGGTGGAGCAAAAAAGTTTTAGAATCCTCAGGTGTGAATATATTTGACGAATAGTTTGGGTTGTCTAGTTAAGAGATAGTTGGCTGTACTCAATATCAGGCTACGTATTGTGGAAACAGAACAATCTGAATCATTTTTCGGTTTACGTCGTATTCACGTATGGCGATTTTTTCCAATAAAAGATATGTAATGACGAAGGTTCTTTGTCGGCTTGGACGAGCAGATTTACAAAGAATCTCCATCATTACATCGAAACCACTTCGAGCACAAACAACGAATCTTGATAATCGAATGGAAAAAAGACTCACGAAATTCACGAGAAAACTTGCATGTTCAAGAGGAGAGAATGCATGGAACAATAGACAGAAATTTTCTCAATGAGATATTTCATCTTTATCGAATTGCAAAGGAAAATTTTTGTGACAGCAATGTAAGCTTGGATTTGAGGAGATGGATATTTTACAGATGGCAATCTGGCCTCAAAATTCATTTGAAAATGGAATTACGATGTGGAAGAATCAAGCCATACAAATACATACATGGAATGGCTTTGCAATGATTAAATACTGCGAAATACCTCGATTCAATTCATAGCATGATTTGTTATTTGGAGACAGAAATAATCAATCGCTAAGATTCTGAAATAGTTTGGTAGAAAGAATAAAGCGGGCGTGACAGTGGCTGTTCATCTTCTTGATGGTGGAATATTTCTAATCTACTTGTTTCTAGTTGAGTTGTTCAGAGTCATAGTGGACCAAGTGCGTATTTCGGATCGAAGGGAACTCTTACTTTCAACTTTTGAAAAATGTCCCAAAAAGTTGTCAAAACCTTTTTTTGACCCAGAGAGCATGACAAAAAAGTGAAAAAAATTCCGGTAGAATATAAGGCGTTGGTCCTGATCGGAAAATGTAGGATGAATTCTTGGGGCGCGGAAATACCAAGTTTTCAAAAGTGGACTTATTACTATGACGAATTGGAGGTTATTGTTGGTCAACTCTGACTCTGAATGACTCATTTGTGCTCAGCTTTACCAACTGACTGTAGAAGGAAACTAAAAAGTTCTCTGATATCATAGAAAGACAGAATTCTTGCAAGAATGCAGATCAAAATCAAAGCTAAGAAAAGCTGTGACTTATTGAGTCTCCCTTACACCTTGGAGTTTTTTTTTAAAGTATTAAAGATCAAGATCTATCGATTGGGAATGATCATAGGTTGGGCTTGCACGAGCTGTATAAAATTAATTGATTCAATATTAAAATTTAGATGCATATATACAATGTATATGAAGAGAAAAATTTCTCATGGGAAGATGTACTACTCTGGTCCCTATGACAGAATTGGCTCGATCTGGATTCAAACCAGGGACAATCTCTATACGCGAATTCTGGAAATGACATCCTATAAATCGAATTTGTCTGATTGATGGAACTGTTTTCCTTAATTGATAGTACAGAATATATTCAAAGTTTGAGGGATCCAAAAATGATGAATTCGAAAACTTACAGGGTCAATCTGGTGGTAATGTCATCATAAAAATACGTGGAAAATAAGAAGTCTTTCGCGAAAAATGTCAGAAAGGTTTTTTAAAGCTGAGAAAATTTGAATTTTAGGTGGAAGAAGTTAATGAATTGAAAGTACTTGACGATCATTGATGAAGAAGCCAAAAAGCGGATATTCGACCTCTCGAAATATATCGACCGTAGAGACCAAATACTAGATTTATCGATGAATTCCAGAACCTCTACATGAACGAGTAAATTGGAAATAATTGCAATTAATTTTGGATATCATGATGAAATGAGCACAATTTAAAAAAGACAGTAGATTCTCAATCACCTTGATTTCATAAAAATTGTTGAAAACAAAATTAGTTATGCTTTCCGAAGGGGAGCATCCAGTATGAACTGTCAAATACTTACTCCGCATGGCATCTTGGCTGACCGCAGCTTTTTGTGATATTGAGTACTGCCTCGCTTTCTTTCCACTATAATCGCGGATGTCTTGGTTGGCACCTAAGGGATTGAATGATGAGAAGATTTTATAAGAGTCAAAAGATCTCGGTTATCGGACGATGACAATGTTTTTTCATGAAACAGAAAATGACAATAGGATGCTAAAAATTTGTAACAAAATTTTCGCGAAGATCTCAAAAATATTACATGTAAATCACAGAAATTCTATGGGGAGCTGGAGGGTATAAGAATGGACACAATACGGGTGGATCGGGAAATGTTGTCTCTATTTTAAGGGAAATCTAAGTCATTTACAGAATATACTGAATTGTATAAAATGTCACATGATTTAATTGCTTCACACTTGTAAGATGGTAATAATTGGAAACAATAATCAAAGTGCAAGAATAGTATTGAGATTTCGGAAGAAAATACCGATTCAATTTTTCCAAAATAGTAGGACCTCATTTCGGGCGGTAACAGAAAATTAAATACAGTTTTCCAGGCGGGGAGTAGAATTCTCACATAGAATGAATCTTACCGTAAACTTTGACCAGCAAGGTGAAAATATTTTCATGATCAAATTGTAGAGCGATGTGTAGAGCTGTGTAACCCTGAAATGCAAAAATTATACGAGCATGATAAAGTTCTTCCTAGATGAGTATTCTAAAATTATGATTGAAAGTAAAATTGGGATATGACAAGCCACAAGAAGAAGATTTTTGAATAGGCAATAGTCCTTTTTTCAAAAAGCGGTAGGATATTCAGTTCTAAAATGTTTGTAAACACACTCTATAATCAGAGTCTATTTGTCAATACGCACATTTACACTTTGAATCCAGCTGATTTTCACCATAATCAATACACAAACCTCTGATAAGTATTAGAGGGAATCCCAGAATGATTCGAGGTAGAGGGGGGGGGGGCGCTTCAGAAATCTTCTGATGACAAGACGATATTCATTTTCGGATCTATTCACTCGTGATTCTTGGGATAGTAGTTATCTCGTAATTCTCCTTTAGATATTTTCAATCTATCTCTGCTCGAAGATTGAAAACCCCGACCTCATTTATACTATTATAGGGCCCTGGATCAGAATGGTATGAGTCCATTTTAGATTCTGGAAGTGTTGCTTTGGTATTTTGGAGACTGTTTTGATCTGTAGATACTCTTGAGAAAAATTATTTTGGCGTTGCATTCATTCATGGACGTGTATTGCAAATGACGCCATCCCCGGACAGCAACTTTAATGAAATCAGGCCTCTAAAATACCAAAGTGATTTTTTGAAATTCTGAGATGGGCTTAGACTGTTCTGATCCGGAGCCCTTATTCAAGTACAACACTGATGAATTTTGTAAGAATGGCTCATCTGCACGTATATGACTGAAACCTTCACCTTTTCGTATTGAAAATAATTACAAAAAACATTACATCATTGTAATAAATACAATTTATATGTTTGTGCTGTCACAGTTAGTGAATATCTTAGATCTATCATTAACGGCCTCACCATCTCAAGTTCCAAAAATTCGCATGAAGCAAAAAGAATTGCAGAATGAGACAGGAAACGGTGTGAGCTATCATAGAAACGAGAACCACGCGGGGTAATAATCATCGCCCGTAAAGAAGACAATGAAAAGGATTGATAGTCGTTAGAAATATCTAGCTGTGTATACGTATTGCCGTTGGTTAAGTATCACTCGGATTGCAGTGCGTAGAGCGTGCGAATTTTCTACATTTCCCGGATCGAGTTTTGTGCGTGCGCAATCTCTCAAATACGACGGGAAAAGGCCTACAGAGTCTGATGGTGAATGATTGTGATGCATACCTAATACACTTGTATAGAGGTATATATAAGATGAAACGTAACATCGCGTGCTAGCTTTCATTGCATAAATCAACGATTCGAAACTCCCGCGCGTATATATACCTTCCTTGGCAGGTGCAGAATTATATATGTGTACGGCCGAATGAGAAGATGACGGGTGCTTGACGGACTAATAGATGCCCCGGTACGACTTGGACAAATTTCGTGCGAGGCGTGGGTAACAATTGCTGTTTCATACGCCTCTGTTTGGTTGTTGTACTCGTGTACTGTTGTGGATTTTTTTGTATTGAAATATAGGACGAGAACTTTTGTACATCGCGAGCTCATTCACGATATAGTTACTCTGAAAAAGCGATCTCTTATTTGCATGATGAAGCAGAGTAAGATCGATGACGAGTATCTAGGCGATGGAAAACTAGCCGACATCGATTTATTATTCATTTACAGATGTGCTACATGTAGATCTAGGAAAATAGGGAATCATGAAGAGATCGTTGAAATGGTATTGAGACGGCCGCTCCTCATAATTAAGACTAGCCCGCTCGTTTTAGACGTCGTCACTTCTCGGAGTTTGCCTGGCACATAAAAAAATCGACGAATAGCTGAGAATGACGAACGATGTCAGCGTTACAAAATTGAGAATATTTGGTTGTTTTCGTTGTTCTTCAGAAACAAAAATTAGAGGCGCCATCTTTGTTGTCATGTGTTTCGGAGATCGAGAGATTCATTTTCATCAGATTTGTATGGTGTGCCCAAAAAAAATTATAAAAAATATTTAAAATCGGGCATATTTACTGCCATAGACCGAATGAGTGAGGGTGTTGATTGTGATCAAAATTTTATTTCAAGGATAAGTCGATATTTTCAGCTATAGAGTGATTTGGTGCGAAAGCAGACGGCAAAATACGGTCGTATTTCGGAGTATTTCACAATTTTCCATCGATTCTGGGTTTCAGAGTGGGAGATTCCAACATCTTTGTAGCCCAGAAAAATTTTTTTGTATCCCAGAAAAATACTTTTTCTTCGATATTTTTTGAAAAATTAATCTCTTTCAGTAAGATGCGTGTGGCTTCGATTTGACGCAAGATAGGGATAAGCGGTTGGCGGTTTCCAAGAGGTGTTAGAAAAATCTTCCGATATACGCATTGAAAATGGTTCTTTGAGATTATAGACAACTCCCTATGAGCATAGAGAAGGTAACACGAGAAGTGCTATTTGTCGAGAATTCAATTTTCCAAAAATCTCCAAGACTCATATTTTGATGTAGAGTGTTATATATACTCTTGCAGTAAAAAATCGTCACTAACTTTGTTTCCGCGGGACCTTACGCCATTTTTCCACTGTATTTTGATGTTTCCATTATCTTCCTTAGTTGAGAAAATTAGTTTCTCTGCGTATGCGCAAGAATGTAGGTCCTTGAATCCATAAGAAAACCAAGGAAGTTTTATTTGAAGCGACCACTTGTCAAATTGAATTTCATGCACTGTGGCCGAAGTTAAAACGCATTGATGATGATATATTAGTTTAGTAGCGCCAAGGAGTCAGACGCGAGTCTTGCACAAATTTTTCATGGAATCTGTCCGCGGCAAGAACTCAAGCGAAGGTGTCATCACTATTCAAACCCTGTCAGTTTCGTCTAAGTGCATGGAATTGACGTTGAGGAGTGGTCATTTTGAAGGAAATTCCCTTGGTTTTCCAATGAAATTAATCGCAAGGGCCTGAACTTCTGTGCATGCGCTGTAAACTGATTTCTAAAGACTTTTCAAGATCTTTCGAGTGTCGCGGATCACGTATTTTAGTGAAGTGCGTCAACTCGGAGCTACAAGGAATCTAATGAAAGAAGATTAATATTTTTCTTTCCAAAAATACCATCATACTATCTTCTACTAATATTAGTTCTTGATACCATAACAATATATCCTTTTTACAACCACAAAAATTCTCTTCGGATGTTTCAGGTAACGGTAATTCTGATGTTTGTATCCCACACTCCAGAGGAAATTCAAAATATCTTCATATTTCATGGTCCACTTTTGCGCGAGGAAATTTTATAGAGAATCGAATAGAGGGATAGAATTCATCAATTTTCTATGAATCCTGCAAAGACAATCGCTCTATCTTAAGCTTCAACAACAGATAACACAGATCGACTGAATGAAAAGATACCCTTCTCCATAGACAGGACCTATACATTCCTACGCGAGTACGTGTGCCGAATCCGAAAATGATATCAGTTTCCCACGGACAATCCAAAATTTTCGAGAAGATCGAAACAAAAGCTTTGAACCCAGACATCGGATTGTTGACCTCAGAATTCTGGATGAGGAGCAAATTCTACGTCAAAAGATAGACTCTTGGAAAATTTGATTTACGGTAGCCAGTAACCAGGGTGTGCCTCGTTACCGAAAAGTCAACGTGGTACTTGTAATCGAGGACTCAATGTGGTGATTGTGACCCAGAACTCAATATAGCTGACGTGATCGAGAACTCGATGTGATACTCGTGGCCTAGAACTCAATATGGTACTCGTGAATCGAAACTCAATGTGGTACTCGTGATCCGGAACCCAATGTAGTACTCATGATCCAGAACTGAATGCGGTACTCATGATCGAGAACTCGATATGGTACTCGTAATCTAGAACTCAATGTGGTACTCGTGATCGAACTCAATGTGGTGATTGTGGCCCAGAACTCACTGTAGCACACGAGATCGAGAACTCGATGTGGTACTCGTGATCCAGAACTGAATTTGGTACTCAACATCGAGAACTCGATATGGTACTCGTAATCCAGAAGTCAATGTGGTACTCGTGATCGAACTCAATGTGGTGATTGTGATCCAGAACTCAATGTGGACCACATGATCGAGAACTCGTAGTACTCGTGATCCGGAACCCAATGGGGTACTCGTGATCCGGAACCCAATGTGTTACTCGTGATCCAGAACTGAATGTGGTACTCAGGATCGAGAACTCGATGTGGTACTCCTGATCTGGAACCAAATGGGGTACTCGTGATCGAGAAATCAATGTGGTACTCGTGATCGAACTCAATGTAATGATTGTGACCCAGAACTCAATATGGCACACTTGAGCGAGAACTCGACGTGGTACTCGTGATCCGGAACCCAATGGGGTACTCGTGATCAAGAAATCAATGTGGTACTCATGATCGAGAACTCGATGCGGTACTTGTTATCCAGAACTCAATGTGGTACTCGTGATCGAACTCAATGTGGTGATTGTGACCCAGAACTCAATGTGGCACACGTGATCGAAAAATCAATGTGGTACTCGTGATCCAGAACCCAATGGGGTACTCGCGATCGAGCAATCAATGTGGTACTCACGATCGAGACCTCGATGTGGTACTCGTGATCCAGAACTCAATGTGGACCACATGATCGAGAACTCGTAGTACTCGTGATCCGGAACCCAATGGGGTACTCGTGATTGAACTCAATGTGGTGATTGTGACCCAGAACTCAATGTGGTACTGGTAAGCGAGAAATCAATGTGGTACTCATGATCGAGAACTCGATGTGGTACTCGTAATCCAGAACTCAATGCGGTACTCGTGATCGAACTCAATGTGGTAATTGTGACCCAGAACTCGATGTGGCACACGTGATCGAGGACTCGACGTGGTACTCGTGATCCAGAACTCAGTGTGGTACTAGTGAATCAAAACTCAATGTGGTACTTGTAATCGAGAACTCAATGTTGCACACGTAATCGAGAACTGAATGTGGTACTTGTGATCGAAAATCGATGTGGTATTCGTGATCGAGAACTCAGTGTCGTTTTCGTGGTCCGGAAGTCAATGTGATACTCGTGATCAGGAACTTAATGTGTTCTTCGCGATCGAGAACTATATGTGGTTCTCGATCACGAGTACACAGCAAAAACCATTTCTCAAAATAAGAAAATTTTCTTCTCATTCTGAGTGCGTGTAATTTTGAGAAATTTTCCATTTTTCCTTCGAGAAATTTCTCAGAATGAAAAATAAGATCTTTTGTTTCGAGAAATGTAATTTCACACTTGGAGGAAACTAACGTGTGCGGACCATGTTTACCCTCGGCTAGATAACTAAGTCTGTGATTTTGGAATATTTGCGTGCATTAATAATTGTGGAAATTCGGAGCTTCCGGGAAAGATTGATGTCACTTTCGAAAACCGCGCCGATTCAACGTAGGAGTATATAGGTCTGGTTTCTGGGAAAGGTTACTCTTCTATTCTGTCGGCCCGTATAATTAACATTCCATCAATGGAGATATTGTTGAGAAGTGATGATTGGGAAATATCGTGAGTCATCTTCAGTAATCCTGAAAATATTTGAATTCCAAATATCAGCCACGCAACAAGATCTTTGATTGATTCAATTGATGCGGAGAAAAAAGCTATGAAGAGAAAAGGTGCTGAAATGTGTTCCGAAAGTGGATTTCGATCATGATATTGACTACAGCCGGTTCGCGTAAAAACATCCCGCATAGGAAATGCACACCTGTCGCATTGAGCACAATACTGACGAGATGCCTTACGGCGGCCACACACGCATCTTATCTATTGTGCACTCTTGATACGCAAAAAATTCGTTGATTTGATTCGAACAATGGTATTTAATTCTTTTGACCTCCAAAAAGAAGGAGCAAAACAACTATCTTCATCGGAAAAATGTAATTGCTTACTCGACTCAGAATTCATTTCAATGCCGGTCGATCTATTCAAATAAAAAATAAATACTTAAAAAAATAATATCAGCAGATTGTAAATTATCTCAAACAAAAATACAGTCAAGATCGTACCACACGTTACTTAAATTTCTTAAGCTCGATTCCCGCACCCCACATGCAAATAAAGAGGAACTTGGAAACGGGCGCATCTACCTTCTGAATGAATTCTCAAATCACCGGACAGAAAATATGGTAAGTCTCGAACCAGCAGCACCACTTCGGCAATTCAGATTTGAAAGTGTTGGAAAACGATAAGTCTCTTTTACTCTACTTCGAGGGTCAGCAAGTATATGTACCCGTGCGATTTAATCGCAAGAGACACGCGAGTATATAGCTCGCCAACTTATTAAAAGCACATGTCGACGCGTCCGCGGCCGGCAACGACGACGACGTCGGGCACATATTATGTGTGTACCTACCCCAAACTTTAACAGTCGTCGAACCTCAAAACTGCTCCTGCAATATATATTCGACAGACCTCGCACATCCGCGTTTTTTAATAACGGCGGAATCGTATATCTCACTCGCTCCCACTCTTATTCTTTTCTCACAAATTTTACAGTCTCAATTCTACATTTTGTGAGAGAGTAGGTATACATATCACACATACGCGTGTCGAATTGGCAATTCTAAAACAGAGTTTGAGAAAGGAGTATGGGGGCAAGGAATATATGGACTGTCGCGATTTTACGCTTCAACAAATTGACACTCGCACCCCCCTAGATTCATTTTGATACGATATAAGGAGAGCGTAGTCGCACGTATGCACCCTTTGTGAAAGGGGTTGAAGATTTTCTAGTGGAGCTGACTGAATTTATTCCAGTTTAAAGTTTCGATTGGTCTGTTATTGCGTTTGACTGTATAAATTTGCTTAGGGTGCATGGTTGATTCGCGACGGTGGATTTCGGGCGTTTAGGAATGGGTGACACATGAAAGTTGTTTCAGTACTGTTTCATTTCAAAAATCTTATTTTGGGAATGTGAGCTGGTACTTACATGAGTAGTCCAAGCGAAATAGCCCTAAGATAAAGGGTCATGACTCGGATTTTTCCGTAGTATTTTGAATCGATTCTATGGTCTAAAACATGGACTCCTCATCCCCTATACGATGTTCCAAAAAATATTTCTTGGGCGTATGGTAAGCATCTTTGCAGAAAAGGTGAGAGGGCCTAAGAAGTATATCTCGTCAGGTATGGCTCCGGAAATAAAGCAAAGGTTTTCAAGTTCCAAAGTCACCCCTTTTCGTGGGACAGCTTCCTGAAAACCTTCTTCCGAAAGCTGAAAATCGATCGACCTTCCATTTAAACGCATTCTGACGCATCAAAGAGATCCGTAGAGAGGATTTTCAACCTCTCATTTCAACGCATGTGAAATTCAAAATTCCATGGTCACAGCAGAATAAAGCGGTCAATTTACCAAAATATTCTGGAAATATACGTTAAAATCTTTGATGTAAGTAGATTCACTAATTCACAATCAGTGAGCAAACTGCACTGATCTCAGTCCACCCTTATTCAAAGCAAACCCTTTTCACGTGGTATCCCAGATGCGCGGGAGTATAATCGGGTCATATAGATCACATACACATACATATAGATATCAAGGAAAACGGAGGACAAGCAGAGAAGACACCACGACGCGAGCTCTCTTTTTCTCTGTACCGATAATTGGCTACAAGGAATGTGCCGGGCGGGCTTTTTGCAGGTCGCGCACGCGCCCCCGTGGCGACATTGCGACGCACGCGCGATCCACGTACGTAACGAGATAATTAATGTACCGCGCACGGAATTAGCCGATTTACATGAGCCGCCCGCGCGCTCAACGAGAGTAAAGAGGTAGGGTACTGGTTCGCGATGCGCGACGAATGAACTGATACAGCGCTGCAATTCTATCTCGATGTTTATCCACCTTTGATAGGATTTGCATAGATTTTCATGATGTCTTTACTTCAATTAAAATTTTTCTGATTCAGGAAACTGAAATATTTCGACTGAAAATTTTTGATTGTCTTAAAAGGAGACCAACCAGGAAATTTTACAAGTCTGGAGGCTAGATGGGTAGAGTAAGCCCGCCGATCTGGAAATTTGATATGGTTTACTCGATGACCAACCCAAAAATTCGACGAATTCAGGTGTCTTTTCACGACGTAAAAGTTTTCCCCCACAGACCATCTCTCGCCATTGGAGCAAAAGAGAGACAGTATTGGTCTAGAGACCCTAAAGCAGGGGGTTGTCTCTCTCGCTCCAACGGCTAGAGATGGGCTGTGGGGGAAAAATTTTGCGTCGGGAAAAGGCCCCCTTACACAGGCCCCCAAAAAGGATTCTGATCAGAAAAAGTGGAAGTCGTTTTTGACTCATTTTGAGCTGCTCTAACTCAGAACATCACCTTTCCCTGGCCGATTTCGAGTTATGGACACATTTATGAGATACAGAAATACGTAGGTCGCTAGTAGAAATGAGTGAGCATTTTTTGGCCAATAACTAGCCTATTCGTATTGCTACTAGCCATAAGACCTATACCAACCACCTGGTGTCCAAAAAAAATATTAGAAAAATGTTCACATTTCTACTGCGTTTTAGAGGCCAATTGAGACCTTCCACAATAAATCTCTGGGCGGGATCGTTCTTGTCATATTTTACAACAAAAATGTGTTTTTGAGAATTTCTCCTCTAGGAAACTAGAAAAAGCCCTAGATGTGCTATGATTCCCTAGGCGAGGTACTTTCATCTCGAACCAAAATGGTTGCTGGATGGATCAGTACACTGAGGGCGGGACCGGATCCCGAATCAGAATTTAGGTCAAAAACATATAATTTAGGAATTTTTAGCGATACTGGGAAGCTGAAAGGTAACGCGAGCGAAAGATCACACATATAGGGCTCGGTATCAGACGAGGTACCTGCATATTGATGCTGTGCGATCATGATGATTTTCCTAATGGCTTTACCTCTACCTCATATCTCTGGCTGCTAGGATTGCTGAAAATTCTCAAAAAACACTATTTCGACTTTGGATTGTACGTAAAATTTGATCCCTCCCTTAGTTTTGACCTATCTAGTCACCATTTTGGTCTAGATTGAAAGTACCCCGACTGGGGAATTTTATCGTGGAGGGTGCGAAAAAATCTCAGAAAATATGTTTTCATTAGTCTAACCTAACAATGCCGCGTTTAAATAGGATTTTAGGATTCTCGTAATGGTAAAATATATCCGCACTTCGCCTGCAAGCCCATTTTGGGCACTGGAGGACATGTTTGTCTCGCTTCGCTTGACAGGCAAACTGCCCTAGTGCCCAAAATGGTTTACCGCGCTCAGTACGGAAATATACTATTTTACGATTTCTCGATGGGTGCTTCCAAAATTGCGAAAAATAGTACTCGCACCTCGCTTATGAGGTTCCCCGCCTCCGAGCGATCATTTTGACTTCCGCCTGCGGCTCAGGCCGAAGAGAAAACCAATCGCTCAGAAGCGAGCTATGCGGCTCAGACTGGAAACCAATCGCTCAGAAGCGACACTACACACTGTAAGAAGAAATGTTCAAAGTCAGGGAAAAAATCGTGCTGACAAGGGGAGTCCGGAGGGTCCGGATCACCAAATCTCACGAAACTTTTTTCAGTCTCGTATACCACCCAGAAAATGAAGAATCCAGAGTAACTCCGTCAAATGGGTCTCCTATTCAGAGCTACAAGTAAAAACATCAGCATTGTCAGAATACATATCTATATATATATCACTCTTTAACATGGGCCTATAATGGACAATGCTAATGCCATAGGATGTAATTTGAACAAAAGGCCCATTTGACAGCGCTACTCTGGATTCTTCTTATTCTGCGAGACTGGGGAAGAAGTTTGGTGAGATTTGGTGACTCGGACCCTCCAGACTACCCTTAAGAAACCCCCTAACCTTGTCATGTTGATTTTCAGACAATATGACTGATTTTGAGAACTTCTTCTCACAGTGCAAAAAGAAATCCTTATTCTCAGCTTGCCGTAGTGTCTTACTGTTGCATCATGAAATCGTTTTGAATCTGACCGTCAGATGAAAAAAAACAGCTCCTCTTCTTCGTTTCAGGAAAACACCATAATACTGAGATCATTCGCATTCAATGAAGGTTCATCGTCTGAGAATGAGAAATTGTACTTTATCCTTAGGACGCCGCACGAACCTCATGATGCACGATAATTGTCTATGTTTTGTTGTGAAAATATTCAAATTTAAATATTCATCGATCGCACTATGGATCACTTTGTATATGATTGTGATTTGCGGGGGTCCACGAGTCGCAGAAATCTTGATCATGGGTCTGTTCCAAGAAACGAATGCAGCTCTTTTCCCATCACTCGCAAATTCAGAAGAGTGTAATCCAACCTATATATTTAACATAACAAACATGCATCGGTGAGAATGACAGTTCTGAAGTTCATAGCCATCAATATAATGCTCGCTGTAAGATCAAATCCAACTTCAGATGCAGCTATTTCTCATTTTAAAGATTTTTCATCTTGGATTTGGTGCATCTTACTCTAAGAACGGAATCTATCTGAGACTAAGGACTTCTTTTTGTAGTGGAGCTACAACCTCATGAACTTGGTGCAAAATGTACTATTTCGACCTAATATTTGATGGTCGAAACGATTCTGCCCTTAGTTTCACTGCAAAAAGTCTGAATCAGCATCGAAAATGGAAAAAGTCATATCCAGGTATTTTTGTAACCGATAAATATGGCCATAACTTGACAATGGTCAGGGAAAGCTGCTGTTGCATTTTCGGATTCGTGATCAGCAATTCATAAAGCGTCAAAAATTGTTTCCCACCTTTCCTTTGTTTGTCTGAATTGTAACCCTAATAATCAATCAAAGAATGGAGACTCAACTAATGTAAGCAAAAGGTTGGTGGTCAGTTGATTTAACAAGGGTATAAAAACCGGATGGTTTTTTATGCCAGTAGATTGACCCGACGACTGGTCTATTGACCTCGTAATAGTGATAGATCGACTTCGATCCAATCATTCATTTTTGGTCTACTGATCCGAAAATCTATTAGTGAAACTCCGCTTGAGCGATTTGAGAACGTGGCAGAATAATTAGGGACCAATCAATTTTTAGATCGATTTTTAGCGATTCTCAAACAGAACAAGCGGTTGTGCTGTGGCCTAATCCAAAGATTTGATAGATGATCGACTAATACAAAACCCCGATGAATTTTTGTCGATAAACTCAGTAAGGGTAGTTTCAGACTGACCTTTGAAATAGCTCGCTTCCTATAAAATCGTATTAAACTTGAAATTTGTGTTTTATCCATGCAGATATCTCCTCACATCGATCTTCCGCAAAGGTTGAAAGAGCTAATAAATGACGCAAAGACAAATGTGCGCCTTGAACACATTTCAAGACTCACACGACCACTCACAAGGCAGCAGCGGTCATCCTAGAAAGAGAGCCTCCATACCGAGGGGCCGCATCAGCGCAGTCTTGATGCGACACATTTATCAACCGTGAAAAATTGCATGCTCAACTCACATCAGCTCACTACATCATCTTATCAATCGCTCCTACCAACCCCGAATAAAGTGTCCCATAATCATTGCTCGCTTTTCTTAATCTCTTGCAAACTTGCATAAATATTCTTAAAAAATCGCTCCAGAAGTGAAATGATACGGCGCAGTGGCAGAACGCTAACGAGCTCAGCACAGTAGAAAAGACCACACACGTCCGATCGTATCTGAAAGATGCTGCTGCTATACTAACTTACCTTATGGTTCAGGTTTGCATGGGCCATGTGTGATTGGCTTATCGAGTGAGAGCCGATCGGCAAGTATAGTGCTAATCTAGCCAAGATCAGCCGGCTCTTTTAACCGAGAAGACCTTTGCTCACGACCTCTTGTTTTGCGGGAGACTTGAAAAACTTTAGGAGGCTTATATGGGGTTGGTAGCGTGAGAGATTGGGATTGAGGTTATGGTAGGGGTATATAGAGGTTACAGGCTTGATCTCTGATATCCTAACCCTTTTCCGGTTCAATTAGTACGCGCAGACAGGTCGTTAACGATACGGTGGCGGCCGCCGAGCTTGCGCGCTCAATTAATACGAGACTTTGGATCGCTTTGGTTGTGGTATATATAATGGTGGTTGGAGGAAAGGCCGCGGTGATCTGGGATAGAGATGCGCCCGCGGGACGATTTGTTTTGCTGATCTGTGATAGACGCGGATGTGATAGTGGGTTCGAGCTCCAATGATCTCTATTAGTTTCGATTTGCTTGGGGTATTAGGATGATTGTTTTGGTTCGTTATTCTACTGAATTACATGTGGGTAAATTGCACCGACGATTTTTAGGAAGGGCAAAGGAATGAAATCGGTATTCTTTGTGGGAATCGAGCGTGATGCAAAATTATTCTTCTGTTGAGAAAAAAGAGTTTGGGTGATGAAGGTGGAAAAACTTACCCCGTTCTGGAATAATCAGCGCATGGAAAATAAAGAAAAGTATAGAAATTAGAATCCTACAGTACTGTAACTCTGCAGAAGATTTTGAGTAGAAATATGTCAATGAATGTTCATTTGAGAAATGTTATTCTGACGTAGATTACACTTCCTGTTATCGTCGAAAAATGGCGACGATTAATCTTGGAAAAGACTGAGACAAAAATCCAAGAAATGTAATACTGAATGATGTTCCAATGAAGTCACCATAAAGATGAACCAGTAAAGTCACCAGTATATTATAACAAGAGATGTCAGGTTTAAAAATGAAAATAACGCATATATTTTTGAACTTTTCATCACATCTATCCAACAATGACGGGTCTTCGATATATTCCATGAATAATAATGATCCCCATAAATTCGCGTACATCGAATTTTTTCTGATTTTCTCATGTAATTAGTTGTACGTTCTGCCAACATCTGTCGTTCAAATTTCGGCGCGCTACTCAAACTGTATGAGCAAAATCGGCGGAATGTATTGTTTCAAGTACCCGATAACAGAAATAGACATCAAAAGTTATTTCTATTGTCAGATACTTGAAATGAGACATTTTGCCGATTTTGTTTACATACAGTTCCAGTAGCGCGCCGAAGTTTGAAAGGCAAATGTTGGCAGTCGGACAATTCGCGAAATAACCGGCGGTGGCGCCAAAGTCAGGCCTGACACCTCGAATGAGGGAAGTAATGAAGGAAGGATCATACGTACAGAAGTTTCGTTGACGCTTTTGATATAGTCTCTGTAGGTTCCAGCAACCAGTTTCACGATGTTTTCATCACCATGTTTTGCACCCCAGTGAAGAGCAGTCTGAAAGAATTAAGTGAAATGTAAGAACGATTATTCTTGAGGACAGTAGCATCAAAAATGTATGCGAGGACATTTGAATGACATGGTTTGCAGGACCAATAATTCAGTCCTTAATTCTTCAACCATTGCCATAAACATGATTCTTTCGGCCACATCAATGGGAACAAGGATGGTTAATTTCTTAAATAGTATTCATTTACCACTTAATCGTTTTTATGTCAATTATTTGCGAGTATATCTCGTCAGAAAGGGTCACAGCAATCAAGCCAAGTTTAATCCGTCGGTTGAGATTACACAAACCGAGTTTCTAACAACTTGCAAAAAGTGCACGCGACAAAGTTTACAGTGTAATCCATCCGAAACACGGATTCCCTCAAACATCGACACATGCCGGATACATTTTTACACGGGTCGGGCTCATGTAAAACAACCGTGCAGACACGCGTTTCAAGCAAGAACCGAAAATTTGCCAAGTCTCGACGACCTTACCGTCGCACTCATACATAGGCTTGAGAATTTCTGTGAGAATCTCATCCGATTGAGTGTACCACAAACTCATAGGGGTGGGAGAAGGTGTCAAAAGAATCTCGTCTCGACGGAAACGCGATCGTGAGCAGCTGTTTCACTAGGCTGCAGGCTTATTTTCGTCGTCGTCGTCGTCGTCTCCGTCGTTGTCTTCGTCGTCGGGAGTGAAATACGGGAACGAATTAAGAGCATGAGCTACGGGTACAAGGGGTAGTCTGATTGCCTGAATGAATGGACGACGACGACGACGACGGATGGTGCGTAGTCTGTAAAGTTGGATCTCGAAAAGCGAAAGAGGAAGCTTAATCTTGGCTTCTCTGAAGCTGTCAGCAAGAAACTAGACTTGGAAATTAAGTAATTCGAGGAGGTCCGCGTAAGACTCGGATACTTGTTATTTTGTCGCGGACGACTGAAATGTTTCCTTTTTCAATGAGGATTTGCGTAAATTCTCGTGCTGATACTTACACGAACGGATGGATAGATGATTTCGTAGTTGCATGTTGCGGATTGCAAAATTTCATAAGAAAAGAAAAGATTATATTTTTAGGATAAAGATGTTGAAAATTGCGACATTCTTGCTACAAGATGAAGTTATCGGCCACACCGGCTACGTGGATAAGGTTCGAATCCTATAGCCGAGCACCATTGAGATTTTTTTCATGTGCCTTTTTTGGCGGGTCCGCTGGTTCAGATTAAACCTAAGACTGTAGCCCCCCCCCCCCACCGAGGTAAACATCGGTAGTTAGCAAGATGCTGACGCGCTGGTTGAGCCTATCTCGATCCCACACGCACATGGGTACCGTCCTGGTGGGGCCTACCGGCGAAGTAAACGTAAAACTCCAACCAAAGTTCTTATGAGATCCATTTACAAGTCTGTACAGGACAAAAGTTTGAAGGGTTGAATTGATGGTGTCAAAATTGAGAAAAATCATGTCAATTTTGGAAGAAATACTAGCATTAAAATTCCTTATCACTATAAAAATCAATATTAGAAAGCTCACGTTAATGTGAGATTGTACAATCTTGTCCAATATTCTGGCGGATAAGTATTGGTTGAGAATCGTGAGTTGAGGGTGTTGATCTAAGAGGCAGCAGTAAGGACCGAGACACAATGCATTTGAAAAATAAGGTCTCTATCTTATCCGGCTCGCTCAGATGCGATGCTCCGAGTTGATACAAATATACGTATATCTCTCGTTTGCAGCTCAAAAGGCTTACCCAAGAGGAATTTGCGCTGAATTAGCGTATAATCGGAAGGCCCGATCTGCATCCGAGTTGAATCGCCGCCCGCTGCGAGCTGCTTTTATACACGTGTCCCTGACGCGCCTCCAGAGGTATGGAGTTCTGCGCGCTCCAAATTTTTCACGTGGGTTATACGTAGCGAGAGATACTCATGCGGGCGTTAAAGATTCTACGAGCAAGATCGCCACTCAGCAACCTTTACCTCTCTTACAGGCGTGAATATTCCGAATTTCTTGGGTACTTTGCACGCGCAAAGCGCACGAATCGACGCAAAACCTCGATACCATAGATCGCCTAACCGAGGCTAATACGCGAGGGTCAGAACGCGCGAGCTTCGGGTTGAACGCTCGAACAACAATGGATACGCTCGATAGAATCTGAATTCACTTTGCAAGTATCCAGCAAGATCCAGTCATACGACTATCTGATGATCATAAACGATTCGCCAGTGATACCAATAGCCATTCAGCAGTTGAGGCATTCGATTCAATTCGTACACTTGGAGGAGGATACCAATCCTTCGAGGATTTGGGGTGGAGCGCATATTTTTCCACTCGAGCAGCGAGAAATTAATCAAAGTGGGCGTAGCTACAATTTGAATTCCACGCTCTGTACAAACTCACAGCACACAAGTGGAACACGGGTTCAAAACCTGGTGCAAACCAGGATTCGAACCTATGTCCAAATTTTCTCATATTTTTCGATTATGACTGTAAGCAAAAGATGCTCACGTCAGCCATTCACAAGGAGTGAGAGAAAACTATACACCAGCAGAGCTAACCTCCACATTTCTCAGTCTATTCTGTCCGATAGCTTATCGATTCATCACCTGCCTTAGACCGCACTTGTGCGTTGTAACCGATAAATTCAGGGATACCAGAAAAGTTGGTTTCGTGTCATTCTGGATAATGAAATTTCATTATTCTGTTGATGAAAATTAAGGTAGTACTAGCGGTACTGCATGAGTCAAGTGCGGAATATACCCACGCCTGACTACCTGTAGCCATGACGCGATATAGGTATAGTGAATGCGCGCAGCAGACGACAACATAACCCCGTAACGGCCAAAAGAAACTACATTTGTCTTTGGATCTCTTTTCATAGGTACTGAATCATCAATTTGATTGTTGCTAAGTTATTTTTTTGAATTCTTTCTTCTGTGTGTTCATTCTCATGAGAATCTGAACGTCAGATATCACTGTACTCGTGATCTTCCATAAGACTCCGTGTTAAACGGCCTTTATAAAAACGCTCAGAACTTTTCTCTCCGGTACTGAAGGCTTCTGAAATTTCAACTGGAGCACTTTGAGACCCTAATCTACAACTGTGCCGACTTTCGTAATTTTCTGAACGTCAATTCTAGTACCGCTAGTACTACCTTAAATGTATAGTAATGCACCAGCAATGGAGTGGACTGATAGTGAGTGTAACAAATTACGGCCTATCTTGGAACTGGATTACATTGGTTGGGCTCTACAGTAGAGTCTATTGACTAATCTTGAAGATGCCGGAGAAGGGGGAAGGGGGTTGACAGTGGTTACAGGTCAGTCTATTTTTTCCATCCACCAGAGCATTCTTTTCTGGTAGGCCAGGAAGGAGAAATCTACATAGACACCCGCGAGAGTATGGTTGGTGTCGGATTCGCTCGAGGAAAATCGGACACCTGTCGACTAGAACGCCTCCAAAAAAGGAAGGAAAATATTTACAGTGAAGAAGAAAGAAACAAGGGGGCTTGCAATGTCTTGATGAAACGGGACTCTTGATGCAGTCCAAGACGCTGCTCAGGGCTTATTAGAGACGATCAAGTATGCAATGTCGGGGCTGGAGCTGGAAACTGTGTCGAGAGAGTTATCGGGTGCTCCCGGAAAACTAAGGCTAGAATCTATGGAAGCCACTCAGCACTCAAGTGAGCGATAGTCAGTGAAGGTTAGGTCAAGATTCCGATCCCACGACATTGACAAAATTCCTCATCTTCACTGACCATCGCGTAGTGCTGGGTGGAATAAGGAACTTGCATGAAAAAAATTCGGCTTGCTTTTGATCTAAACCTGATTATTAGGGTGTGTGTAGACTATCTACAAAAGTTTGGGCTGAAAATACGCCGTCAACATTTAAGAATTTCCGATTAAAATCGTTGAAAAATCGTAATTATTAGATTCGCGCTCACACGATTTTGATTGGTCGGACAATGGTGACGTCACGATTGCCAGGGTGCTGAACCAATATAAATCTTTCAGGCTCTAATCCCATGTTATTTTGCTTCGTCTGCTGCGGAGGCTCGGTCACGCGTCGTCGGCTTCATTCACCGCACGACGTTTGAGGTTAGACTTGATTTTGGGATCCGCATGATGACGACAAGTCTCGCAAGTCGGCAATAACTATTACTCCGTGATCTCTGTGATTATTGTCTACTCGGAGAGTGTTATTCATCAGTAGATTTGGTGCGTTGATGGTGTTATTCGTTTCGAACGTCATTGTAAACATGATACACAGATACAACACATGCACACGGGCGCTCGGGCATGCTCGGTCATGTCGCTCGGCTTTTTCCGGAGCGTTTGAATCGTTGCAAATATTGAACGATTTACAATAATTTATTACTCGCAGTCCGTGCATATAAAAATTTCGGAAAAAATAATTACTTCATAAACCGTACCTCGTCTATCGGTTGAAATTAAAATTGAAGAAACATGCAAGTTCCTTATTGATAAATTTCAGCCCATTCCTCCTTGCCGGAAGATTGGGGCCGGGGAGTGCATCTGTCTCCCAGGATCAAGTAAGGATCCTCCTTGCGTTAACTGGGGCCGAGGAGTCATTACTCTCTCGAGATTCCAAGATCTACTTTGCCGGGGGAGTTATCACTATTTTTTCTTTTAGTAGGACGGGAAGGGGAAATATTCATAGACACCCACGAGAGTGTGGTTAGTGTCGAACTCACTCGAGAAAACTCGGGTACCTACCGATCGAAACCCTATCCCGGAGGGCAAAGGTTATAGTCCCAGAAGAAGGAAGGAAGGGACAGAGAATAGAGGAAAGATGAAAGATACAGGGGAGCTTGCAAAGAAGCGGGAGCCCCGAAGCGGTCCATGACGCCTCTCAGGGCTCATACGCACTGAGGCGGACAAGGTGGTGAAAGCACTCTCTACGGGTTATGGGGCTAAATACTGGGGGCGGAGGAGTTCCCGGGTGCTCCCGTGATACTAATATCTTCCTTGCCGGAGGACTGGGGCCGGGGAGTGCGTCTGTCTCTCAGGATCAACTAAGGATCCTCCTTGCGGTTAACTGGGGCCACGGAATTGTTACTCTTACAAGATCCGAAGAGCTCCCTTTTGGATTGACTAACACAGTTCTTTTGTTTGGGTAGGCTGGGAAGGGGCAATCTTCATAGACACACGCAAGAGTGTGGGTAAAGTCGGATTCACTCGAGAAAGCTCGGACCTCTCGTCACTAAAACCCCTCTCCGAAGGGCACCAATCCGACGGTTATAGCCCCAGAAGAAGGAAGGAAGGAATATAAAGTACAGTAACGGGGAAAAAACAAGGGGGCCTGCGGTGAAGGGATGAGGAGGGGGGAGCAGGCTACCGCGTACTCCCGGAAAACTAAGATCCCCCTTGCCGAAAGATTGGGGCCGAGGAGTGCGTCCGTCTCCCAGAATCAACGAAGAATCCCCCCTTGCGATTAACTGGGGCCCGGGGAGTCGTGACTTTCCCAAGATCTGGAGATCTCCTTTCCGGGGGAAGTATGCGGACATTGGTCAGTCATATTGATATCTCTTGAAGTCTAACTCTCTTGCGGGATGCCTGGGTGGTCATCTGGTGTCTGTGAGGTCAATTTAACCGCAAGGCCCCAGTTTTCGGTGGCAAGAAACCTGGCCCTGCAACTAGTGCTCGGCGGGCATCGGCGCGGCTCCTCCGAGTACGGACCGCAAGAGGTACGTTGTTACTTCAGTGGTCCAGCTTTGGCGCGTGACAGTCTCCCCGGCCCCAGTCAAGGTCTGCCGGAGCATGGAGTCTGTACAGCTCCACCTGGCGATCACGAGCACTAGGTAAGTCTTCTCCAACTCTCCAGGTACTCAACGAGCTCTCTAGACTCCTGCGAAGCCTAGATGAGACTGGCCTTCATCCCTTACCAAGAGATCGGTTTGGCCATGTACTAGTAACTGATCTCAGAATTCGGTAGTTGGCGGGATAGCTGTGTCATTCTCGAGGTCATTCTCAAGTAGCTCCCAACTGGAATAGTCCATCTTTCAAACTAACGCGTAGGCAGGGCATTTTCTGCCCCGTGCTCTTGAGGGCAGTTCAACCGCGAGGCTGAATTAGTACTTCCTGGGTCACGATTAACGGAATTGTGTGAGTACAGTACAGCTGTTGGGTTGCCGTGACGTAGGCACTTGCCGCAAAATACCACATATCAGACATTCCTTTTGCACATCCATCATTTATTCCAGTGTGTTGTACTCTCTAGTTCAAATCTGTATTCCTATTGATTAAATGCTGTTTGAAAGGTCATTGAACGGACCCAAATCCTTTCTGTCTGTCCTCAGTAAATCCCTCGGTTACAATCTCTTCTTTCCCTAGCGCCAACCTTGACGGATGATCTATTTGTTCTAATACCTGACACATGAAAACAAGAGAAACAAGGTTCTAAAACCCACTGCGGAAACTCATCATAAGCTCCAGTATTCTCGCAAAAAGTGAATTTCTTCAAGAGCTGATCATCTCTGCCTCAAAGACCAAAGTAGCCATCACGCTCTGTCGGTCTCAAAATGGTCAAAACTCATTCGGCATCGTTTGCACTCGAGCATATAAATATTCATGCTTTCAACACAGAGTACGGCTCATCATGACTAACGCCAAAAGAGCTACGGGTATGATGTTTCCAGCTTCAATGGCGAGAAAACAAGCCACGCTCGCGAGAACAAGTATACAACAGCAGGCATCGCGTTGCACGCACCAAATAACCATTCCAAGAGTCACGCGGCATACAGCTCACATAGCACATTCCAAAAGTCCGAGAGCGAGAGTAAACTACATACGCCGGCAAGGAAATAAAGTGGGTGTGTGAAAAACTCTTGCGGGCGTGAAAACTGCACCAGATGAAAGCTCGGCATTTTTGAGCAGGGGGGGGGGGCGGGTAAAGAGGGGTGGATGAGAAGTAAAAGCAGCGGAACACGGCAAGTATAAGCACGGCGAAAGAGAGGCGAAAATTCGTGAGAGCGAGAGGCTGCGGTATTAGCACGTCGGATAAATCATGAAGCGGCGAGACGTACACGCGTATGCTAATGACATGAGGCGCGCGCGTATCCTGTTCCCTCTGTATTATAACTGAGGCGCCCGCTTTTATAACGCGCCCCCAGCCCTTCTATATATTCTACACTACTCGCTCTTTGCACCCCGTACATATACATTCGTAGATATATGGGTATACCTGTGCAAATACATATATATATAAAAGATACTCGCAAAATTCTTCTTTGCTCTGTGCGTTGGCGAATTTTATATATATTTTCCGCAATGGCCTTTGCAAGCATACGTGTGCAAATGTAAGCTGGTCAACGTTGAAAGAAAAAAGCTTGCCGATTATTCTTTTGTTCGTTTACGCAAGCACGCGGAATATGCGCGCGCCCATAGGGTATAAATGTGTATACGGAGTACGAACTTGCACGATTCTAATTACGACGAGGAACTTTTATTAAATCTAGCCTCCGACGAACGCGAAAGAGCTTTCCCGCGAACATTGTGGATTATGGTAGTCACTGAGAGGAGTAAGGGGAAGTCAATTTTCCGCAAAGATGAGACCGGTAATTTGCAATGACATACGAGGTGTTGACGCTGAGAACAGAGCGAAGGATCTGGAATGAGAGTTTATGTCTGCCAAAGAATCTCCGCAGTTCTTTGGATCATGATTGAGAGGGTGGATGTCGATATGGTATGAGATGGGAAATAGTGATTTTGGGAATTGACAAAATTCAACAGAAGTGAGTAAGATTCTGCCTCAGGGACATCTCGTTGAGCTCTCGGATGAGGTGGATCCACCCCATCCATCCCGTCTATTCCATCCATCCATCCATCCATCCATCCATCCATCCATCCATCCATCCATCCATCCATCCATCCATCCATCCATCCATCCATCCATCCATCCATCCATCCATCCATCCATCCATCCATCCATCCATCCATCCATCCATCCATCCATCCATCCATCCATCCATCCATCCATCCATCCATCCATCCATCCATCCATCCATCCATCCATCCATCCATCCATCCATCCATCCATCCATCCATCCATCCATCCATCCATCCATCCATCCATCCATCCATCCATCCATCCATCCATCCATCCATCCATCCATCCATCCATCCATCCATCCATCCATCCATCCATCCATCCATCCATCCATCCATCCATCCATCCATCCATCCATCCATCCATCCATCCATCCATCCATCCATCCATCCATCCATCCATCCATCCATCCATCCATCCATCCATCCATCCATCCAATCTATATGATTCTTATGTGCTTTGTAGAAATTCTTAAATTGTGAATTTTATCATTCAAATCATGTTCTCGGTGAATATGTCATTATACGATCATCCTATCACCCAAAAATGACTCTTGGGGTTCAAGTCTTTGGGTTTGGGTCATGTAATAGTAAACAAGTGCAGCATAGCCCAGATGCGGTAGCACTAAACATTGCAAAAGCTTTTTACTGATGGTTGCAGGTGGAATTTGCATATTCCGGCAATCAAGAAAGATAAACTAGATCCACCTTGAATACTTGAAAGAAATCCATAGTCAATGGGTGAATGCATGAGTCTGAAGTTAGCAGACAGATGGCAAACAGATAACAGACAGATGGCCTACGTGTATTTAAGGCAACCAATCGATGAAATGAAGCATGTCCATCCTTTTGTATGACGAGAAAAATCCTTCTGAGTAAACAATACACCCAACAGATATGGTGAACATTCATCAAACAAGATATTTGTCAATTGAATTGACTATTCCCTCTGATCAAATAGTTCGTAGCCTTCGAAGTGGTTTGACGTATGAGTAGTTCCACGCGAAAGCGACCCACGAAAAAGGGTCATGTCTCAGATCCTTTTGTTAACATTCTTATTCGATTCTATGGTACAAAAAATGCACTTTTCACTACCTCTGGGGTCCCAAAAAAATTTTTTGGTGCCATGGCGAGAATTTTCGAAAATGGAGTAAAATACATTTTCTTAAAATTCTAGCAGCTTTTTGCACTAAAATGCGAATAAGTCGAGTTTGCTCCCAGATAAAGATATGCCGCTTGCGGCATTCGAAAGGTCTTTCAAAAACCTATCAAAATCGCTATTGAAAAGTTGATTTTCGGGTTATGGGCAGCCTGTACGAGCAAAAGTGAAAAATCACTAAACAGTGAGTTTCTCAGTTGCCTATTTTTTTCAATTTTGGAAAATCACATATTTGATGTAAAATTTTGTGTTCTTCCAGAGAAAAGTGGTCCCAATTTCCTTTTCCGACGTCTAAGGCCTGTTTCTTCAAATTTTCGCAAACCTATTTCTTAGGCAGTTTGGAATCGTCTGTTTACTGCGCATGCGCAGGAATTTGGACTGTTAAAACCAATTCCATTTGGAAGCCAACAAAATTTCCTTCAAAATGACCACTTGGCAAAGTCAATTTCATCAATTTGGCTCGGAGCTACAACGTTTGAAAGACCACCAAATCTCGATAACCAACCAGAGGTGGACGGAGACACCGCGTTAATAGTAGGAAAATCCGGGCACGATCTCTGGCCCGATGTATCGTTTGCCTATTGACGCACTCGAGCTGAAGCTTCATCTTTTGTAGGCTGTAACTCCGAGCCAAATTGATGAGATTGACTTTGCCAAGTGATCATTTTGAAGGAAATTTTCTTGGCTTCCCAATGGAATTGGTTCCAACAGTCCAAATTTCTGTGCATGCGCAGTAAACAGACGATTCCAAACTGCCTAAAAAATAGGTTTGCGAAAATTTGAAGAAACAGGCCTTAGACGTCGGAAAAGGAAATCGGGACCACTTTTTTCTGGAAGAAAACAAAATTTTACATCAAATATGTGATTTTCAAAAATTGAAAAAAATAGGCAACTGAGAAACTCACTGTTTAGTGATTTTTACACTTTTGCTCGTACAGGCTGCCCATAACCCCAAAATCAACTTTTCAATAGCGATTTTGATAGGTTTTTGAAAGACCTTCCGAATGCCGCAAGCCGCATATCTTTATCTGGGAGCAAACTCGACTTATTCGCATTTTAGGGCAAAAAAGCTGCTAGAATTTCAAGAAAATGTATTTTACTTCATTTTCGAAAATTCTCGCCATGGGACCAAAAAATTTTTTTGGGACCCCATAGGTAGTGAAAAGTTCATATTTTGTACCATAGAATCGAATAAGAATGTCTACAAAAGGATCTGAGACATGACCCTTTTTCGTGGGTCGCTTTCGCGTGGAACTACTCGTATTTAACTTTTCATTTATCGAAAAACGACCCATATTTAGGTGTTATCCAGGTAATGTTGTATGTGTGTACAATATGTAGGTATCTATGTATTTATGTGTGTATATGTATACACGTATGTATAGGTAGATATATGTATATAGACATACACACATAATCGCGAATGCGTGCCTGGTTTTTGAAAAATAAACTTTACCTTTCTCTTTGAATTCTTTTTTATTTCGTTGTATTAGTACAAACGTGAAAGAACAGGCCCGTGGCGTACATACTTTGCGATGGAGCTCTCTTCTTTTCTGGCCTTCTCTAACATATATGTCGGACCCAGAGAATGGATTTGGCCCAAAATGGCGCTGTGACCTGATTAAGGCCAGCAGACACTTGGAGGGCCATCGAAGTCTACACCTCATGCCGAATCTAGAGATGTCCATTTTCTGTAATTGCGCATACATGTTCAAAATGGTCTTCTCTAACATATATGTCGGATCCAGAGGATGGACATCCTCCAAAACTCAGTTTTGATGAGAATTCATCTCAAAATATTGATTTTTCAGTCGTCCAGACAGATTTCCCCGCACAGATGAACTGAAAGGTGGGTTTCCCTTGTCGTGTGAGTGTTTTCGAACGATTCATGACAATAGATATTTTCCATCTGAAAACGTCATCCTCAAATTAGCTCATCTGTCTGCCATCTGTCTGCTGATATTGAAATTCTGCAAGATGTCTATTTCTTCTTTTTCGATTTCAAGGAATGGACATTGTCTATTTTTTCGATTATATGACCCTACGCGTCCCTATCTCATCTGTCTGCTAACTTCAGACTCATGGTGAATGCTCAAATCACCTTACCAGAGGATCTTTTACTGCGCGAATAGGTGTTGTGATGAATTGGGAAGAATATCAACTGCTCCAGGACAATTTTCAAGTTTTGGCCATACTTGATGAGAAAATATCTTTGTCAATCACAGTTATGACTAACTAATCACCCACGGCATCGGTAGTTTTCGTGCGTTATTCTTGATATTATTAGAGCAATCATCCAATGGAGCAAGTACCAGTAGGTCAATAAGTAAGAGTCCCTCCTTAAATCCCAACTATGCAACGACAAATAGTAACATCGAGAACTGGATTACAAAGGAGTAAAAGGATTCAGCCGCAATGATAGAATCTATTCACAATCCATTGGAATAGATAATAATCAAAATTGAGCCTCATTCTACTATGTCAATCCAAGTCTGACCAGAGATATTCACTTATCGGGTCGGCGCCGCCTACCCATGTCTCTACAATGCAATCGCCATAAATCATCTTTCGCAAATTGAAATACCGTTGCGCCTCCTCGTTTGCGGAGAAAGAATCGTAACAAACGACCTGTGACCAAAGGTGCACCGATACGAACCTCTTCCTACAAATCTAAACGGTGGCGGTAAAAGAATGCCTCAGGTGAAATTGACACACTTGGTGAAACGCTCCTCCAACGCTCTCGTCTGTTTCCTCCCAAGCGTGTAATTCCACATTTCCGACTGGCCCATCATTCATATCCGATTAAATTTGAACGACTGCGTATCCGCTGATGAGTTATACCTGCTATGTGCCGATCTGCGATCGGGGCGGTAACAAACGGAGCAAAAAGGCTCGATTGTCATCGGGCGTCTTGTCGGCGCGAGAAGACAATTAATCAAACTGGTTTCGTTCTGTGTATTTCACCCGCTCTCCGTTGTTATATACTGAGATTTTCGTTGAAATATCACTCGACTTGGTGTATAATGACTCGAGCGAGATCTTATCTCGACGAGGTTGCAGTCTGGCACTTATTCACGATACGTTTGTTTCCGAATGGGTCGGATGCGCCGTAGATAGCGCATGCGATTTCCTCTTTTCACTGAATATTGAAGAACTGAGAAATTGTTTTGTTCGAGAGCTCCTTGCATCTATGATAGGCTGTTTTTTTTGTTTCAAGGAATAAGTGAGATTTTGAATATTCTTGATTGTATGATCAAAGATTGAACTTATAACATCCTAGAATCGACAGAAAGAATTAGGTAGACTTCTGAATCGATACCAAGAGCACTCCGTGTGAAAGAAAGTAAACAATTGAACTTCCATCTTTCAAAGTTCTTGAGGAGAAAATCAACGGCAACGATCGAGCTATGATTCATGGGGCCATATGGCATCAAGACTTTCTTGAAATGTTTGTATTTCGACCGGTTTGTTTCGACTAAACCTGAAATTTCGCTGGATTGAGAAAATAATATGATGACGTCGCTCCCTCGAGTACAAAATGCCACATTTCAAGGACTGAGCTTCACAATCCTGTCGCGTTCAGACTAAAAGACGTAAGTCCATTGCGAGTGAAATTGCGAAATACGCATTCTGATGCTATCCACCAAACGAGCAGGTGAAATCCAATCCTACCTACAAGCAATGAGTATTTTCTATCACAAAGGTAAAGCTAGTCACGACTCAACATGATTTATGGCGAGTATTCTTTCAAACTTAATTCATTGACAGAAATCTATGGAGGAAGGCGTAAGTAAGTGCATTGTTGAACTCGAGTGCTTTTGTCGAACCAACGGTTTTTTTTTAGATTTTACGCTTGTAACTGAATTTGAAAGCAGAGTATCATATCATAAATTGACTGTTAGGAAGTAAGAGCTACCTGGGCTCAATGTGAGAAATTTTTTTGCACTGTTCGATTACAAAGAGTGTATATTACCATCGTATTGGGATGATTGGATAAAAGCAAAATTCATTCCCGTCTTAAATTGATGAAGATACGAGTCAAACATTTTTTTATAGAATATTGAGAATAAGATATTGTCGTCTGAACAATACGAATGAAATGTTACATTGCACTGCCGTCAGACCAATACTGGATTTCTACCACAGCAAAATGATACTGTTGTTGCAGCAATCTGGTTAATAACCTCAAAAAATCTCTGGATTATCGTGATCTTTTACCTATATCATTATTATATGCAAAAATTGGACGGCTTCCGTAGTAAAATAATTATAATGTGACTGTGATTCCATCAAGTATCAGGACATTTGAAATATATGGGCCACGTTCATTTATTCTGGTAGTATATAATACGAGAATGCCGAATCGAATGAAGGCTTGATGCGATAATAAAATCGTCATTGTTCTGCTGGTAAAATACTATTCTGGTCATATGATAACAAAACGCATGGCCGTACGACCAGAATTTTTTTCTCGGTGTAATAAAATTCTATTCTCACTGAGGACTTACGCCTTTTTTTTGACCAAGTTCTACGAATGGGACTTGCGTCCCATATCAAATTTAATTTTCCCACGCCCAAGGCAATTTTGGCATTCAGAAGGTGTTTGAAGTGATAGAAAAAGTAGACAAGGGCATCTGATCATAGTTTAATCTCAACTTTCATGGAAATTGAACTTACTCCCTTTGGTCCGACTTCCCACAAAATTGAGGATCCAAGTACTCATCAGAGCAAACAATCACCTTCCAAGAGCTCTAAAGACTTTCAACTTTAGTTAAGTCTCGTTGCAATCATGAGTCTTAAAACTCAAGAAAAAAGTTTGGAGACTTCACAGAAGGTAAGCGGGGGAGTGTTTATAAGAAATATCCGGCCTCGTAAGGAAGAGATACGCAAAGAAATCGGTAAGTATACAATTTGTCCACTTTTGGTGCGGGCGCGAATGCAAATTGGCAAGAGAGGAGCGAGTCACCACGGTGAACAGTGGACAGGTGGCTCCGACGAGTCGCGACGCCGTACAAGACATTGCCATCAGTAGACCATTAGCCCGTCACGTGTGCAGCCGTGATTCCCTTATTGTTGGCCCGTGTGTCCAGTTTGGATGCATATATCGTATCCGTTGACAGCTGCGCTTTCGCCATTTGTCGCGTGGGCGTCGGCACCGCTTATTGTTCTGAGGATTACCTCACGATAATGGTCTGTTAAGGTACAAGAATTTTTTACAATATGATCTTTCAGTGATAGTACAAATGAGATAAGGGTACGATGAGGGTAGATAAGATTGATAAAATTCATTGAAAAACCTCAACTTGTTCGAACAATCTGAGGTCCGAAGAAAAGACGATGATGCATTATTATCCCAGTATTTTACAAAGAATATTATACGGATAGTATGATGGCTGATAAATTATCAGTAATCATATCTGATCGGATACCTCAATATCACCAAAGGTAGGAATACTCATAAAAGAACAACTTCGCAATGTAATATTAAAATGGAAATACGATATTGTGTTGTCGGACTGCAATTTAATCGAATTGATGCTTGGATTGAAAATTTCAGTCAACATTTTCCCTAGAGATTCAAACTGAGTAGACACGAGTCTCATATAGATGTAATCAGAGACGATAGTCGTATACTTGATACAAGAGTGTAAGAACTATGCAAAAAGTAGGTCTTACTCCCATGTATCGAACTATAGTTTTTGATTAACTGTGAGTGAAGAACGAGAAAATGTGCAAAACGTACACTTCTACGCACAGTGTATCGAGAAAATGATGAGTTAAATTCTGGAAGAGCAGACGATTTTCGCGAAAGACAAGTTCAGCCCTGAAATTCGAACCGGTGAAAAGTAATGAAAGAGGCAATTGCAGGGGAGAATAAATTGAAGTAGAACACGTATCTGAGGTGGCTTACAACCCGGGCAAACTTTGAAAACTCTCGTAACTTGTAGTACAAGAGCCCAATAATGCGGAAAAATTGTGTAGTAGTCATGCGATCAAAATTCTCCAATGTAGAACGAAATTTGAACAACCCCGCATCCGAACCTCTTAGAAAATGGCAGTGCCCAGCAGATTCAGGAAGTGGTTTCCAATTTTAGACATTTTATCACCCAAATTCTGGATACAAAGTTTGGGAAAGTTTAGATTAGAAACAACTCAGGTTGATTAAAAACACGAATCGAACTGGTGTCCAGTAGCTGGGGAGTAGAAAAATGTTTTAAAGAAAATTGTGGCTTCTGCTTACCTAATACGGGATCGAAATTTTAGTGAACATGGGTGGTTTCTGTGTAAAATTTAAACGTGAACCTACTAGAGAATGGTAATACCAAGCAGATTTGAGTGGTCCATTCTGGTTACAGGAATTCTGTCAGCTTAAATTTGACTACAAAGTTTGAGGGAAGTTGGTACTAAAGGTAAACTACAAATACGAGTTAAACCAGTATCCCTTAACTGGGGAGTATGAATAGTTTGAAAAAATTGTGGCTTCGACTGCTCACCTATGAGATCAAAATCCCCAAGAATGAGTGGGTTTTGTGTGAGTTTTAAATGTGAGCATACTAGAGAAGGGCAATGCAAAGCAGATTTGAGTTATGCATTTTGATTATAGCAATTCTGTCAGCTTAAATCTTACTACAAAGTTTGAGGGAGGTTGGCGCCGAAGGTAGACTATAAACACGAGTTAAACCAGTATCCCGTAACTGGGAAGTATTATTGAAATGTTTGAAAAAGTTATGGCTTCGACTGCTCATCTATAAGATCAGGATCCTCAAGAATAGGTGGGTTTTGCGTAAATTTCAAACGTGAACCTACTACAGAATAGTAATAAACAGATCAAGTTTCGCATTTTGATTATGGAAGTTCTGTCAGCTGATATCTGACCACAAAATCTGAGAAGAGTTTGCGTCAAAGTAAATTGTAAGCTCGGGTTGAAGCAGTAACCCGTAGCTGGGAAGGGGGAGGTGGAAAATTATTCAAAAATCGTGACTCCGACTGCCCAGCTATGGAATCATGATTTTCAGAGGAGCAAAAACGTTATTAGAAAATTTTACAAGTGAAGCTACTGAGAATCGTGATATCAATCATGTTCAAGTTTGGACTTTTAAGGCAAACTCACTCACTTTTGAGGAATTTGACATCATATTTGGGGCATCTAAGGCCACATTTTTCCAGAAATTCTTCTATTCCTCAGCTACTGGATACCAGCTTCATTCGTCTTTCTAATCTACTTGTGATGCAGACTTCCCCTAAATTTGTAGTCAAATTTCAGCAGACAGAACTTCTAAACTTGAAAAGCAAAAATCGAATGTGCTTGGTATCACCCATTTCTGAGAGATTCATGTTTGAAATTTTCCGAACACTCAACCACTCTTGAGAGCTTTGGTCGCATAACTGTACAGTCGAAGACACAATTTTTCGTGTATTGATTTACGTCCCGATTACAAGATACTGTTTTAATTTGTGCTCATTATTTGTTTACCTACGATGCAAACTCTTTCCAGACTCCGTGTTCAGATTTTAGTTGAGAAAATGTTCAGAACTCAGCAGCAGTATTTGAATATGCTTGGCATTATGATTCTCTAGTAGGTCCGCGTTTGTTTGTAATTGTTGGAAGCACCACCTACTTTATAGAATTTTGATCTTGTAGGGAAGCAGCAAAGCCACCATTTTCAGATTTCTTTTCAATTTCTCCAACAACGAGATACTGTTTTAACTCGTGCCCATAATCTGTTGATCACCTATGATACAAAGTTTTCTCAAACTTTGTAGTCAGAATTTGGGTGATAAAATGTCTAAAATTGAAAACCACTACCTGAATCTGGTGGGCATTGCCATTTTCTAAGAGATTCGAATGCGGGGTTGTTCCCATTTTGTTCTACTTTGGAGAATTTTGATCGCATGCCTACTACACAATTTTTTCCGCGTTATTGAACTCTTGTACTGAAAGGTACAAGTGTATATGCTCGATGCATTTGATATCTTGGGACGGTAAAAGCTCGATCGATATTCTCATTCTATCACGAGTTTCCATTGTGAATGCCATGGATCACCTACGAAACAACATTCGTGATCATACGTTCAACATCAAAATATAACAAGAGTACGTGGCATTACACCAAAACAATAACATCACCTAACACGTGTTGCGACTAACCTCTAAGGCAATTGTGGTGGCAGATTCGAAATAAGCTATTTTCCATCAGATTTCCTGGGAAATTGGGCAATAAAAACTCATCGGACTAGTCATTTCGTATTCCCGAGTTTGATATGGTACACGATGCCCGTATCGCAAAAGTATTCTTCTTGAATATTTCGACAAAAATTTTCCCGATCGCATCGAATTTTCCATTCTCTCAATTGGTTAACTTCACCATCCAAGGCAAAATGTCGAAACATGTAAAAGTCAATTTCGATCCAATTTGTACCTCGCAAAGAAAAAAAATGCCAAGGGGTGTCCACCTTAACTCGGTCATACGATATAGAACGTAATTGAGGGGTGGGTGGAAAAAGGGCGTAACCGCCATGATGCCCTTTTTCCGGACATCGCTTTTTTGAGCCCCTATACCAATGTCTACCACCTCCCGAAATCCGTTTTTCGTGAGACCCCAAAAACCGTCTAGCGGATAAAAGGGCGTAACCGCCATTACGCCCTTTCATCTGCATGATAAAAGGGCGTAGCTGCTATGATAAGATGTTAAAAGGGCGTAACTGCTGTGTTATCATTTCAAAAGCAGGGCTTCATTTTTTGATCAGCCTAACAGGATTTGGAAAAAGGGCTTAAGTACCTGACTGAAAAAATTTAAAAGGGCGTAATTACTCTGTAACAAAGCGCAAGTGAGGGCGGATCTGGAAAAAGGGCCTTATCACCGAGGAAGAATTTTATAAAAATTCTCCAGAGCCTAGAAACGCTTTTCCACCTAATATAACGATGAAAACATGTTGTTTTATCTTCAAATTGAGTGTTTTCATCCTTCCTTAGTGAAAAAAATTTCTCGTCATTTTCACCCGACTGATGGAAGCTTTTCGTGTCCATAGAACCGTGGAACATGAATTGAACCACCCCTAGCAATCGGATATCTTTCAAAACATGCCCAGGAACGCTCTCAAAAAATTTGGAGACGATAGGACTTGATCGCGAGATTCAATTTCTTTTTTTGCGAGGAAGAAAGGTCGAAATTTGACCCTGTATTCGGAAAAAGGGCGTAATTGCACTTTTTGAAATTGCTGAAAAGAGCTCAGAATCAAATTTCACCCCCGCCTCGGGTTGGGCTATTTCGAGAATGTTATTCTCTTCGAAATAATGTTATCCTCTTCGAAATAAGTCAGGTCAACTCGTCCAATTATGTCTGTAGCGGTTTTTATCAAGTTTTTATTGATTTTCTCAAAATGACCATTTTGCAATTATGCCCTTTTTCCACCCACCCCATCAATTGATTGAATGGCGTGAGTGTCTGATAAAAGATAGCTGAGACCATTTTTGAGACAAATTCAAAAGAAGTATGGAAAAGAAGTTCTATTCTCGGGAAATCGACTCGTTTCTCTGTACAGACGTCAAGTAGAAAGGGTATGGGTATGGTCAGACATCCATCCAAACATGTTCCAAGAAATGCGTATTCTAATACGTCAAATGATCCAGAAGTGAAACATTCTTTGTTTACCGATTTCAAAATGCACGTTTACGGATGCTTTTATTTTGTGAGACAGAATCACCAAGGTACCCTTACAGCCAAACAATTTTGTTTTGTAGATTTGGAAGGATTTGACCTCAAAAACTCAAACCGCATTACCCCAAAAACTTCTTCACGATGAACACATTTTTTTTGAGCCTTACAATGATTCTTAGATTTTCAAAATTCACCCTCCCAGTTCCTAGTTATCGCAAGTTCACATTGTAAAGATAATAATTGATCCACAAAGAGAAAAACTGAGTATGTTTTCCCCATACTTTCTGAAGAAAATATGCTGCGTGATATCTCTTGATGGAAAATTGTGACTAAACTGAACCGATTTCTCAATATCGCGGCAGCTCATGACAAAATAACTCACCGAGATAGCAGGCTCATCGCCATCATCACCTCACTCAATCCTTGCAAATCATTCTCGCATCGTAAACGCACCAAGCCGATCGGGGCGTTGATGTAGTACCCATTGAAGCTCATCCGCCCACATTGCTTCGCTCAAAAGATCGCTTGGATCCTCTATCTAGTGTACATAATACATACATACATACATACACACATACGACGAGAGCTATATTATTGGTTCCCGAGCGTCGCGCGATCGATGCACTCGTCAATCAGGCACCGTTGGCATCGTCAGGCGTCACCAGACTCCAAACGAGATAGTGAGACAGAGATAAAGGGGGCAAAAGTGGAATGGGGGTTAGGAAATCGTGATGGGGCGGAGGATCGGTAAGCCGCTTTTGGACCAACGAGGTCAGCCACCGGAATCAGCCGAATTGCAGCCTCCGCATATATAGCTACTAGGGTTATAAGAGGATGGGAGAACAGGCGATTAGGTAAGCCTGGGATTAGCAGTAGCCAACTACCACTACTACTACTACCCTCTCGCGTATACGCTTGGACATGATACCTTCCCACTCCCTCTCTCTCTCTCTCTCACTCTAATTTCTAAACCTTGCAATGTAGTCTAGGATGGAAGCGGTAGCCTCCTTTGTTCTCCGTACCTTCCTCTCGCTCTCGTTCTCTTATCCCGATTAATCAACGAGCCTATGCAGTATAAACCAAAATTCTCACACCCTGGTAACTTGATGGGTTTCGAATACTTAGCTGCCGCTTGAGTGACTATTAGGGATCTCGTTTGGTAAAAATTCTTTGGACGCAATGGATTGCGAGCGTAGCGTGAGAATCTGCTTTGTTTTGAATCATGTTGCTCTTTTTAATTTTGACAAATTGAAAAAAAATGATATCCGTCTAAGAGATCCGTATTTTATTAAGGATAAATTCAATTTGATTGGTTGATCAAATTCACTGTTCAGAGTATTCATCTGGGATTAGCATGCGTGCTGCGGCGGGACCCACCGGTGGGTCCCGCGATTTATCATTTTTGGATCTTCACCAAACCGGGATGACTCGAAGAATATTCCTAATGAGAATGTTTCGAGGTGATTTACTTCGATTAAGGATTCAACAACTAGCTGAAAACAGTTCACTTCCACCCACCAATATTTTCCAAAATACGGGAGTTCAGCTCGTGACCAAAATAAAATTACAAAAAATCGACTTGGCAGTGAACGTGTTGAGAAGAAAAAAAGTTCAAGCCATATTGTTGGATTGGTGGTTAGATGGTCTTGGGACTGTGAAAATCGCCGTAGTATATGAGAATTATCCACGACAAAAACCTCATAATTCTCAACTCAACAATTGGCTCAAACACGGTAATCATTTGCGGGTATGAACATTTCCAAAATATCAGCATCTGATTACTTTTTGTTCATCCTGGATCTTCACTATTTTCATCCAACAGAATTTACAACCATGCATTTTCTCAGAATTAACTATCTCGAGTGAATCATAGGCACACTAACGCATCAAATCTTACGTGTTCTTGACGGCCAATAATGCTGGTGCTGCTGACAACAACTGTGATAATTGTTATTTCTTGACGAACATTGCAACAGATTCTTTCATCGCTCCGCAAACAAGAGAACTGTATTGGTTCCTAATATGCTCAATCTCACGACTTTGCAATCAATTAGTTTGGGACATATTAGCAGTGAGCCTCAAAATTAGAGGATTTTTCAACAAAGACGAAGGATATTTCTCCATATTTGAATAAAAGTTCGACAGTCTGTCGTGGGCGTCTTGCTGAATTGTTCACAGGATTGATTTCAACACACAAATGAAAGTTTAAAGCTTTTGGCCTGTTGATGGAAAAGACTGCTCATTTATTTTTACAATTGTTCTGGTGGAAGAAAATTTCATATGGTACAGAGAGAATAGAGGGAATAGAGCAGGATAGAGATGATTTAGAGAATATTTTGGTACCTGAGGAGTATGATCTCATAAAGACCTCAGGGATTTTTGTCGTCTGCTGAAGAATTGAGAAAAAGAAGTCACTTTCGATCTTCTGATTTGCAATTCTCCCCTAAAAACTTGCATCATCATAAAATGTAATCCACCAAAATGATTTCACGGACGCCAGAGAAGATAAATCCCCCATTAAAACTAATTTGCATTCAATATCAATTTCTTTCAAGCAGGATGAATTACAGCTCCACATAAACACATGCACGCTGCAGACTAATTACTCCTCTCTGTACCGTTTTGAGCCTCTATACGTTCGCTCATTTACACAAACATTCAATTTCCCAAAACCTCCCTCACACAACGTGCATCCCTCGCATGCATGCATCTACCACTCTTGTGTCATTGATCTATCCCCATGGCGCGAAATGGACGTTCTCGTCCGAGCTCAGTTCGATCGCTGGCAATAATGTTGCTGCGAGCAGCGCCTGATTTACATGATTGGATCGGGGTTACGAAATTGAAACTGGCCCGACTAGCTCTTGGCTGATGCTGCTGCATAGGCCAACAGCAGCATCGTTGAAATGGCGAGTGACTCTCGGGACAACGCGTGGCCAGTTCACTCTGCTCTCAATTTCCCAATACTCTTGTATAGTGAATGAGATATATATATATTTGAGTCTGTGTTAGTATTGGATACTGTGAGAGAAGGAAACCGTCGCAGAGGTATTATCGGCGCGGCGACGATGTCCCTCATGGATGCAAAACGGACGATTGCGTTCTGTATATATAAGCTTGGTTGCTGGCGTAATCTAGGATTTGAACCGATTTGGATTATCCGGTTTGAGTGCACGTATGCATGCTTGGATTATATATGCACATCGCTCGAACTGTGATCCAAAATAATTACTGATACTGATGATGCTGCTGTTGCGAGGTCATCCTGGACGTCTACAACACACTTGCAAGATTTAGGGATACTAATCCTTAGTTACACATTTGGAATCCCGGCAAATCTTAATTTCATTGCATTTAATAAAACTTACTCAATAGAATGTCAAGGACATAAATTGGATTTCTATACATAATAATAGAAGTTTCATTTTGTTACCCTAATAATTGAACCAAAACGCAAAAATTTTGAGGGAAAAAAATTTTCCGGTATTTGTAAAAAGTATGGTGTGAAGCCTCCTGTAGCCAGTTTTGAGCTACCACATCAGAATTTCCTGTCTAGACCGAAAATCCTTGAAAAAAGGATTCCTTGACTCTAGCAAAAAATCCTGACGTGGTAGCTTGAAACGGACTGGGGTCCGTATTAAAACGGTTATTTTGTGTCGGGAAACCATACTGTGGTACCCGGAATTTTTTTCTCGAGATTTGAATGCAGGAATAATTGCAGAAACAGGTGTTTTTGAGAAAAATCCGTGGCACCAAACCACATTACGGATGCTGGACAATTTTTTTCCTGATTATATTTTTCAAAACGAAGAAAATGTGACCTCAACGTTAAATTTGGTCCACTCTACACCTTTTCATGGCAATACGAGAATGAATTGCCAATTCGGGGTTTTCCCCAAGAACTACGTCGGCGAGTTTGCGAATATTCCTTCCTAAATATGTCCTGGCACTTTTTAACCACTGGTATCGGGTTCAGCGGATAAAAATATGAAGGAAAATCGATTTCAATATGCATTCTAATAACCAAATGGTAATCCCTGGCTAAATAATCATCAACTTCGGAAATTAAAGAAAAAGTAGAAATCCACGGATTCGGTTTCTACGTCGAAAGAAACATGCGAAAGTCCTATTCCTCTGAGGTTGAAATTCCAGGCCCAAAATTGTGTTGTCCATTATCATCATATGACACACGGTGATTTCACGTGGGGTCAATTTCCAAACAATTTTTTCGTTACAGCTTAAATCCAACTATCGTAACTAAGATGAGCTCAGACCTATGTAAGGTGTCGATACAGATTTGAGAATAGCCAACGATACATTCATGAGGATTACAGCAAATGAAGCGTTTTCCCTTCCTTGATGGAATGTCAATTGGTCATAAACAAATTTGAATTTGGATTTGAATCCATGCAATCTGTCTGTAGTGAAACCAGAGCGAAGGTGCATATTACGATTCTCAAAAACAAAGTCATATAATTTCCTCTACGATTAGAGCAAGTGCTATGAAATCGTATGATTCTAGAAAAAATATAGTGGAATTTTGGCGAGCGAAGATGGACAAGATGTGAAAGGCTCCGCCCAACGATATCAGAAAATCTGCTTTTATCTCGGTCTCTTTCCCCCACACGCGAGTTCAGGATAAGAGATTAGTATGCCCGTATCTTTACGGACCGCCAGATTGTATCTGCAGGATAAGAGTCGCGGCTCTTTGTGACTTTTTGTTTCCAGACCCTTGTGTATACGTATTTATGCGAACGTCCTTCTCCTTTCTTCGACCATCTTCCTCTTCCTTTCTGCCTGTGTATATAGAACCTTATTCCTCGCTCACGTAGTTCACTTTTGCAACATATAGGTATATTTATACCATAATATGCTTCTCCTGGACCAAGAAAAAGAAAAATACAGTCATGCATGAGCAAATCCCAAGCTTCAAGAAAGAAGTACCATGAGTGTGGCCTCACTCTCTGTCTTTCCCGATTCGTTTTTGAGATTTGTTTTATGCAAAAGTAAGCGAGGGGCGCGGGGCATTTCTTTTTCACTGAGGTATACTTTTCGTTATATTACCTTAGCAAGAAGAATCTTTCTTAGCTTTATTGCAGTTGTCGCCACGTCGTAGTCTCACGGTTCTAAAAAAAAACTTTCGCGCTCGGTTAGCGTAACACTTTATTACTTGCGAGAGCGCACCGCGTGCATCTTGGGATAAACGTCGATATTAATATCGAATTTATCGGCTTCGACAGCCGTATTTACCTTGATACTTTTTTTTAGTTTCACTGTTTATAAGATTTTGCGCAAGACTTAAGAAGAGCGCATTTGGAGAAGACGATGTGAGGGAGAATTGCAATAATGTAACCCCAGTATCTCGCGTATTGAGGGCCACGAGCGGTAAAGATCCGAAGGAATACACGATTTAACCTTTTTTTTTTCGTTTACGTGTTCGTCTGAAGATCCGATATCACATTAAACGAATATCAATGACTTCCGGTGATCCCAAAAACAAAATGAATTGCAAGTGTATCGGATAGCCCACAAGCTGGTTTATGTGTTTCTCGTAAATCAAAAGATGCGGCCCAAATTTTTACGTATTATATCAACGAAAATATATTGGTGTAGCCCTTGCAATTGATCACAATATTACTTGTAATGTATTTCGGAAATGATTCTGAACACTGAAAGAACTTTTTTTGAAAATCTTTGCAATGATTGATTTCCTTCGCATCTGCAGTCAAATTCACACAGATATTCAGAAAAAACGTTTTTCAATGATGCTAAACACAGTGATTGGTTTCATTATTGAAGCGACCCTATTGGTCAAGTTGCTCTCTTTAATAAATACAGAAAAATACTCACAATAATTTGACGCCAGAACGAATGAGTAATTACAGTTATTATGTGAGATAAGGGAATTTTTTTCAAAATTATTATTTTCTATTATCCACGGGGTAACCATTGGGCAAATATTAAATTTTGATGAAAACTAAAACCGGATAATCTCATTTTGGGACCCGCAGTCCCAATATAATTGTATATCTTCGCATCATCTTCTAAAATTGCACGGAAAAAAATTCCGAACCCTCGACCAAATGGGAATGCCAAGTTCGACCTCAAAATGAATTGAAACGCTCCTTCTTCACAATATTCTTGTTTCAATCATTCGAAGTTTGTTTGTATCGTATGGCTCGATTTGAAATTTATCTAAGAGGCAAATAACACGACATACTCATAATTTGTGAAATCTTCCTTCAACCTGATTCATCAAAAACGGAAGAAACCTGATGCTAGACTAATCAAAGTTTTTGAAAATAATTTTCATGGCATTTCTCGAAGTAAATCGAGGAAATGAGAAGAGCTTTTTAGTTTTCAAGCTACTGCAGTGTTTGTACACCTCAATCAAATGAAAGAGTGTTAAATTGGTTACAAAGGCACATCACTCATGATGATGTGGTCATCAAGATTGAAGCAACTTTGGCTTCGATACGAACCTTTTCAGATTCATGATCACAATTTATTCTCTTCATTCGAAGAATCTCATGGACCTACATGAGATTCCTAAAACAATAGTGAAACATAATTGTAACGCGTTCGCTGCAACGCCGAAAATCTCAGTTCCTTCCCTGTGTGCGACGGGTCTCACCGGTCGCAGCGAACGTTTCAAGTTTTGATGAATACCAATAATAGATGGATATGATTATTTAATGAGAACACTCTTGGTTTTTTACTTTTGATGGATGTATGACTAGATTCAAATCGGACCAAGAAAATCCGTAATTACCATCAGAACCAATTCATGCACAGTCCTAGAAGGCTGATCTACATCCAATATTTGATCAAAAAGTTATAATCTTGTGAGGAAACCATCGTATTCTGATACCCAAAATATTTCCCAACTCGCTTCGGCTCGAGCTGGCAACTCGATTCTCTTTGCCTTTTCTTCACAAAAAACTCAGAGATTCCCTCCAGAGTACAAAAATCGCATAAGTAATTTGAGGTGAATGAAGATGAACCATTAGAGCTATAGATGAGATTATCCGTCGCTTGTTGAGATTCTTTTTCAGACTGAATTAGCCTTGTGCTCCTCTCAAAGACTGATTCCAACAAATTGCAGGCCAAACGTCACGACGCGTCCGCGCACCGAACAAAAGCTCTCTACCGCAACAATGAGGAAGCAAAAGGACTGCAAAGCGGTGAAAACAATGGCATAACAAAAAGAGGACCACACCAAACTAAAGAGAAGGAGGATGAGGATAGGAGGAAGTTTGTCTCCTCGGCTTATTCGGAAATGAAACATACACAGACACACAGAAAGAGAAAATGGTCGATCGACGGCTCTGGGCGCGTTTCTCCTAATCCCTACTGTGTACCAATTACCTTGTCTGCTGTATCATGCAAATTGGATTTGGTAGCGCGTGCTCGTCGGTGCTCGTGGCCCATTGTGGTTTCGCATGAGACATTCAGGGCGACTAGCGTTGTGGTCATCGTCGAGCTTGCTCTGGCGATTCGTGCTCTTTTCATGCGCCACACGTGAACGTGCTTCATGTGCGCTATACGATGATCGAGTCTTGCTTGTATTTTCTTTTTTTTTTAGAGATAGGAAACAATGGGAAAAGAAGATTCTGGTAAGCTGTGGAATGTTGAAGAGAGCAACATCTTTTCAAAGGCCAGATAAATGTTAAGGTAATCGCTAAATTTGATATGGTATTCGAATTTAGACACGAATATCTTGTCAATTTGCAAACAGCCGTACATTGCAAGAAAATGATTATGTCATGGTTTCATCGCCTTATGGAAACTTGCGGTTAACATATTTTTCTTTTCACATAAGAGAGTAATGTCGTCGCAACGTAAATGTTCCGAAGGGGAGACTGAGGGCGAATGAGAGCAGATAAGTATTGGACATTGTGTAAAATCAGTAGAGAACTGACACGACCACGAAAATTATTCTGAAATGCTCATATTATGGAAAATCACGTTGAAAGAGACACGATATATGAAAATTTGGTCATTTTCTGTGGTGAAAATGATTCAAATTCGAGTCTAAAGTTTTCAGGTTTTGAATTGGCGCCATCCAGTATGACGGCGCGACTGCACGTGAGTTGCATGACTTCAGAGTATTTTCCACAAGCGTTTTGAAGCAAACCTCCGTTTTTTCTCCGCGAACTTCTATTATTTGAGTTAGATGAGCTCTCGATTATGATTCAGATGAGAATTTCTGATAAAAAATGACATCACACCATTCGGCGAATTTAGTGGCACATGTGCAGCCACCGCCATATTGGATGACGCCGATTTAAATTGTCGAAACTCCAATGATGATTTAAAAACCATAGAGGCGTCATAAAATTTTCAAACTTCTTTCCTACATTTCTTTTTGACATAATTTCTCAAAACATAAGATTTCCCAGAATGATGTCACTTCCCTGTACCATGTCCAACTCGTTTGCTACACAAAATACACTATCTGGATTCAATCGTCTCCCTTACGTCTCAACCTAGTGACAGAAATGTCACCGGGTTGAGATATAAAAACGGGTCTTTAGAAGTGAGTCTAAATTTGCAGGCCACCCACAGGGTGGTTGTGGGGTATGTCTCTAAGGGACTTCTGGGATCATACTCCAGCCAGAATCGAAATTGCCTTCTGGTCCGTTTTTAAATACGCTGCTAAAAGTGATTAGCAGAATGCTTTCTCATGGCGTTATATGATAATAATCTTAACGAAAAAGAAAGTACCCTATATTGTGAGTTTTTCTTTTGAGGAAGCATTTCAGAGAGATTTGGGCCCTCTAAAAGCAGGTTTTTCCAACAATATCTATCGTTTGGTTGAGAGAAAATTTTGATACAGTCGGTTTAAAGATGATTAAACTGGAGTTCTTTGTGAAGATTTCCTTTTCCCGAAAGAATCTTCTTTTGAATAATGTTTCACGGATTTTATTAAAATTTCGTATAAACCAATTGATTCAGAATGGCGCATAAGTAAGTCTTTAGGTCATTAAAATTGAGATAAATGAGTTGTGAAGGATGATACGAGGGATATATGAATACTAATTCAAATGTTTTACTATTTTTGATTTATTTTTCCGAGGAAACTTTTTAGAAAGATTTAGGCCATCTAGACTGAGGTTTTTTGAACAATATTCATCGTTTGGTTGAGACGGAATTTCGGTGCAGTGGGTTTGAGAATTATTAAAATGGAGTTTTTGGGGAGAATTTCCATTTCCCGGAAAAAAAGGTCCTTTGGATAATGTTTTACGGGTTTCAAGAAAATTTGGTATCAACCAATCGATTCAGAATGGCACATAAGTAAGTCTCTAGGTTATTAAAATTAAGATAAATGAGTCGTAAAGGATGATACGAGGGAAATATAAATGTTAATAAAAATCTTCTACTATTTTTTGAATTATTCTTTTGAAGAAGCTTTTTAGAGAGATTTAGGTCATCTAGACTGAGGTTTTTTGAACAATATACATCGTTTGGTTGAGACGGAATTTCGATGCAGTGGGTTTGAAAATGATTAAAATAGAGTTTTTGGTGGAAATTTTATTTTTTTCGAAAATTTGAGATCTGTAAATATTGGATAAAATTTCGGTATTAACCAATTGATAGATCATGCAGAATATCATAGTTTAGGTGACTCAATTCGTGGTGAGACCGTGTGAGAAAAAGATATTTATGTATTAAGAGCTGAAATTTGAGCAATTTTGCTTTAAAAACCTCACAGATCAAATTTGACTGGGAGCTGAAAGCTGCCAAATCACTGGGCTCTCAGAAATTGGATTCTGTACAACTTGTAGAAAGCCAAAAATTGATATAGCGAACAGTAAAAGAGAAAACGTGTTCGATAGAAAACAAACACACACACACACACACGGACAAAGGGGTGGAAAGATGAGTCTCTGACGGATTTGGAAGGGTATGAGGAGGAAAAGTGTTACCTACAATTGACAGATTTTGGCGAGAGGAGGAGAATGGTCTAAGGCTTTTTCAGATAAACGGGATTTTGTTGAAGAAAATATTGGATTTGGTGGAAAATTTGATCAAAATTTTGCTGGGGTGAAAACAAAGCTTTTCCTTTAGAGAAAGCAAAAAGTCGGGAATAGGTGTTTTTTTAACAGTTTTCCTCCTTCTACACTTGATAACTCAACGGGAACACATTTTATCAAAAAATATGTACAACAACTTTCTGTAGATATTATAAAGATAAACAAAAAAAGTCTCCACAAATTTTCTCGTATGAGGCCTGCAGTTTCCGTAGTAAAAGTATTTCCGTTCAAGATCCACATTTTTCATGGTCTCGACTCCATAAATAAAAAAAAAATACATTTCATCAAAAAATGTGTAATTACCTTTTTTTAGATCTTCACAAGATAAACAAAAGAAGTCCCTAGACATTTTCTTATTAGAGGCCTCCTGTTTCTGTAATTGACGAATTCTCGTCCAAGACCCATATTTTTCTGATTACAGACGAAACTGTCGAAAATGAAGACAAAATATATCTCTTGGACGAAGATCTCGACGAAGATACGTCAATTACAGAAACACTAGGCCGTAAATGAAAAAAATGTGTGAAAACGTTTGTCTTATCTTCCGAAAATTTACAAAAAGTCACTTCACACATTTTTCAATAAAATGTATTATTTTGGATTCATGGAGTCGAGACCGTGCAAAATATGGATCTTGGGCGGAAATACGTTCACTACGAAAATCGGAGACCGTATACGAGAAAATGTGAGGAGGCCTTTTTTGTATGTTCACAAGATATGCAAAAAAGTTGTTCTACATATTCTTCAATAAAATGCGTTTTCGATGAGTTATTGGGGGTGGGAAAGTGAAAATTGTCAGAAAAATACCTATTTCCGACTGAAAAGCCCGACCAATGAGAGAAGGGCGAAACACGCATAATATCAGCGTAGAATCCAAATTTTTCATAAAGTTTCTCATTTCTCATCTTCACTTTTCATTCCTTTCCATCAAAATCCTTTGGATGCATCCTCGGAACCATACGAGGCTCTAAAGGTGCATTAATCGAGAGTGGAGTAAAATCCATTCTTGATTGATGCCAAAAACGTCAGCAATATCTGCTGACTTTAACTCGCAAAGACCGAAAAAAATTATATCTTCATAATTTTTTCAGAAACGGCTAAAGTGGCGATTTCGATTGTAGCTATAGTATGATCCCACAACATATTTCACAATAGTCCCGCGGTTGTCCTGCATCACGAATTTGGACTCGTTTCTAGTGACCCGTATAAGAGCATATATCTTCCATCTCCATGTTATCGAACCTGGATGTAGTTCGGAATCACGGGTAGAATCGTCCACTATTTGATTTGAAAATGAAAATGGGGAACCCGTGGGCTGTTGAGACTTGAGGTGGAACAAACGTGACATCCTGATCTAGGATGACATAATTAGAATACATGTAATTTTAGTCGATTTTCACGTCACTAATTCATCAACAACAGAAAATAAGTTCCTTCTTACAGTGTGGGTCAAGTCAATAGCTCAGCTTCAGGGTGCGACGATTTTCTAGACAGAGTTGCACTGGCGCAATCGAGTAGCTTACAACAGCCTGAGCAAAATGGAGGTATAGGCGAATAGTTAGGCTTGTTACACAGAGATTGACAAGGTTCACCCAGGGTATCGGGCTTCTTGGGCTTGATACTGTGACGGGGTTTGCGCTATAGGACAACCAAAGAGTTTCAGAGTACTCACGCACTCCAACAATCACGACCTAGGCGATACCAGCCAGCACCGCAGTTCACCACAACACCACCACACGGTTACCTCGATATACCGGAAGATGAGTAACAATTCATAGCAATCAATAAGGCTGACTAGCCGCCATATCTTCTATCCACCCTGCAACGCGCATTGGTGCGGAGATGGGCTGTTCGTATTACCCAGGGATCGATCGAATCGTCGTCTTATCCTCGCTAACTTCTAGTACGATGTCACTTGCCCCCTCTGATTATTTGCGTATTATGTCCAACGTCCTCTCTCTTGGCGACTCGTTGCTGACTGGGCTAGGAATTCCGACCTGCGCCTCAACGCTGGGAAGACCAAGGCAATCTTTTTCAGTTCCGAGAGGAACGTTAAAGACTTGCGACGCATGAACTTGCCAGGGGTTGAGATACAGGACGGAGTGTTCGTCCCATTCAGTGACTCTGTCGTGAGTCTAGGTGTTACACTTGACAGTGAACTGACGTGGAAACCGCACATTGATAAATTAACTAAGAAAGTCAACAGAGCCCTCTACGGTTTGCGGTTTTTTAGGGCATGTATCACCAGACCACTCCGAGTTCGCCTGGTCGAGTCTTTGGTTCAACCGCATTTAGATTACTGCACGGTCGTGTACCTCGACGCCACGGACGAACAGCGGCAACGGATACAACGACTGAGCAATTCATGTGTGAGATACATTTTTGATCTTAGGAGAGACGAGCACATCACCCCGTTTAGGGAGCGCCTGGGTTGGTTACGTACTGATTCGCGGAGAATGTACTTCGCAGCACTCTTAATGCATAAGATCATGCATCTTGGAGAACCTGGCTACCTAGCTGCGATGTTTACCAGGTACCAATCCGAACGCCCCGCACGTGGTGATCTAGAAGAGCGAGTACTCAAAGTCCCCAACATGAGACTTGAGTATGGAAGAAGATCATTCCAAGTTCAATGTGCTCATCTGTGGAACTTTCTCCCTCCGGGCTTTCGGCAGCTGAGGAAAATATCAGTATTCAAAGAGGCCTTGAAAGATTTCCTTCTGACTCAGTCTTCTCAGAGGATTGATGTGGGGAGGAGGCATTATTTTAATCTGTGATGGGTTGGGCTCTACTTTTTATTAATATTTCTTTCTATATGTGACTTTCTGTCACACGACTGATGAAACACAACTGTGATATGACTGTGAGCCCAAATCCCTCTCTTACTACAAAATTTTGTACTTAGAATAATGAGTTTGCCCTGACTAGTCACAAATTGTGATATCAAGTGTCCTTGACCAAAACAGTATTTCACTGAAATTATTATTATTATCATGAGTATATATATACATTATTTTTTATGATTATTTTCTATACACGATATTATATTTTTAACGGGCATATGTAATCATATGTAATTTGATCTTTTGTCTGCGGACGAATAAAAGGACATCTATCTATCTATCTTGTCACCCACTATGTCCAGGTCATCCGTGTATTCCGAAACCTGAACAGGTCAAACCGTGAGTTCTAGGACGAAATCAAATAACGGTGGGGATATTGCATCTCCCTGCTTCAGCCAATTTTCGATCGCGAATGGTTCGGATAAATTGTTACCGATCCTCACTCGCTCTACTGTTCTGCCGAGGGTTACACCAAACAGTCTTACTGGTTTGTCCGAGATCCCTAACACATTGAGTGCATCGTACATTTTAGCCTTCATGATGGACACGTTCGCTTTTTTGAAGTCGACAAGTAGGTGGTGCATTGGTTCCGCCCCTCACCACTTCTTCACTTCTTCTTCTAGATTTGTCTGACTGTAAAGATTAGATCGCTTGTCAAGGGCATGCCAAAGTCAACTTCTCCCGACAGTCCGAATCGCTACTGATTCCATTTTTCCTACGGAATCAATGAGGTATATCAAAAAAGTGATTCCAAGAAGCCCTGCTTCGACATCAGATCTATCTTTTAAAAAAAGAATCGAGTCGATTGAGTTAATATTGCCTCCAGAATCAACTTTTGAAGATCACAATTTCATTAAAAAATGTGCACACCCCTGGTTCAAAAGTTCCCCACAAAAAATTCAGAAAATGATCAGAAGCGTGGAATTCTTTGAACTCTTCCGAGCCGTGATTTTAGCTGAGTCGTAAGGTTGGGTTAGGTGATCTACAGCCTGCACTCTAGCTGTTCTTCAGTTGTTTGTTGTGGTGCACCCATGCATATTACTCGCAATTACTCGTGAGTTGCGGTATTTTTTGGCGTGCGGCGCGAGAAAAAAGTGATCAAAATAGATCTTAGGATTACTCAGAATGATTCATTCATATTTGAGGATGTTTGAAGAATAAAGTTAAGATGGTGTCGACAAGCCTATTTTTGAAGCAGTTGGTGTGTACGGATCACTTGGTTTGTGTTTTGTGGATCACAGTGATCATGTTTTTTAGCCTTGAATTGGCACAATACTCCAAACTTAGGATAGTAAATCACGAGGTAATGCTGTTATTGATATCCAGAGAAAAACACTAGCAGGTATGAATCTGTCTTTCTCGAACATCATTTAAATATTATGAGGATTGCGTTACCTTGGGTTTTTGAACTATATTCTCTGACATGGATCAAGAGAAAAGGAATTTATTACTAACTTAATACCTCAGAAGAAAGACATACATTCGCTAAACTCTTTACGGATGCTATCTCCACTGGTTATTCCAACCTATGATCAGACCAATCTCTTTATGTACGGAGTTTCTATTTGTCTCAGGTATAGATCTTTCGACACTAATGCTGTATTGATAGACCTCAGAATGTTCCTTCCATGTAAAAACCTCTAGATTATAACTGAGCTATCGTCTCAGTTTTGTTGACATTTTGAATGAGGATATTTAAAGTTCTTGGTCAAAATAGCGAGCCCAAGTAAGTTTCAGAGCAAAATTAAATGATTGAATCTTGTTATGAACTTCAAATGGTGTCTGCTAGAATCTCCACTTCTTACAGGGGTGATTCTATTTGCGTTTGTTGGAATCTGTTGAGGATTGTGCAGTTTTTGTGATGAAAAGTTATTAAACAGTTGGATCACATATTTCATGAGTCCAGGTATGTTTTGATAAAACCCAAGAGCTTATTATCAATATGGGCCTCTGTACTATGTTTGATCAATCTCCACATCTCATCTCAGGTTCCAACTAGAGTATCTTGAAATTACTTGGCCCAAATGGCGAGCCCGGGGGACTTTGAGAGCGAAACTTAAAGAATGGATAACGGAATGAGCTTTAATTTGTTTCTGCTGCGATCCCTGTATTTGAGAGGCGTGACTTTACATTAATTTATTTGAATCTGTTTATAATTGGCTTGGTCGTGGGATTTTGTAACTTGAACTAGAAAAGTTAGATGGTAAGTTTTATGTTAGCAATGGTGTATTGGTGCAATTCGGATTATCATTGCAACTCGTAGGCCTCTAGATTTTTTTGTGATCAATATAATCATTTGATCTAATCATTCTTTTCAAGATTTTGAGTAGAATATCCCCAAATATCTGGTCAAAATAGCTTCCTGGAGCGACTTCCAGGGCAATAGTTGATACTTGGATTTGCCATGAGCTTCAAGTTATGTTTGTTGACATCCTTGTATTTTAGAGGTGTAGTTCCATTTTCATAACAAGGTATGTCATAAATGTATATATTAGCTTCATTTTGATTTCATAATTTCTTTTTCTCCATCATTGATCATTAACTATATGCGCCCCAAAATCTTGGAACGAGTTGCCTTGGTGGTTGCTCAGCATGAAATTCAGAGATTATTTGAGTCTTGAGTAGAGTAAAATCTATATTCACAACCTGAATAAATTCCTTAACTTGAGTTGTGATACTATTACAATGAATCATTCAGGTACAGCGGTATTATAAATGCATCAGCTATGGCCAATGAAAGGCAGCTATAATACCATAATCAGTACAGGGCTTGATCAAAGTGTAGTTTTTTTCTTGTATCTGAACCCTCGAAATAGCACAAGGGATATATAGAGGGCAATGTGCTTGTGGTTAATTTTTTAGGAAAAAAGTTGTCAAGGACTGTGCCACAGCAAATCCCTCCATTCAAAATGAAAGCACATAGTACCAAAATGTGTATCCAGGCATAGTACAAGAATGTGTTTTCAAAAGCGGAAGTGATAGTTCAAGACTAACGCCGCATAAAAAATATACTTGCATGCAAGTATCTACAAAATTTGAGCATGAGCAGAAATGTCACTGCATGGATGTCACATACTAAATATACTGAAGAGTATATAAAAAATGTGCACAGATCCTCATCTATCACATCAGTCATAAACATCAGTATACCTTGCAGGAAACCATTCAGTCGTAAGTCTATATCATAGACCTAGAAGCAGTGTCTATCTGTATGAAGTGGTATGAAGATAAGCAAAGATAAGGTTATGTGAGACTTTGTTGACTCTTATGTTGACAATGTCAACTTGACATTCCCTTCTATTGACAATATCCCTCCCTCCTCATGACCTATGTATACCCAACCTTCCTTACTCAGCATGGTCCGCTCGGTCGGTAAAAGTTGACTTTGGCATGCCCTTGAGCGGTTCGGTCGGGAACCGCACTGGTAATTCCCGATGGTTGACTCGATGTAGTCGCTGAGTGTTGTTATGATTTTATTCTCTTCCATGCACTGAATAAAAAGTGCGGCCGCCGGGAAACGATCCGGCAACCTCTTGATCAAGAGTCTGACACGCTGTTGACTAAGTTAGTCCGGCCGCACCAAGCGGCTGTCCTTATATGTGATACACTTGAAGTGCGGGCGCCTGTGTAGCTTGCGCCCTTAACACATCCCTTGGGCAGAGTCGACGATGTCCTCATCGTCTGAACTTCATGTCATCGTCTTCTAATTGTTGTCTATGTAGATCCCGAGTCCATCTTGTCGGTACAGCAGGTCTACGCGTGGGCAGCGCCACCTAATTATCATCGTTGATTATCCTCCGAATACGCAGTCCACTTGTGAGCTGGGTTCGTTCCTCTTTCTGACACCAATCGTTATGATTTTATTCTCTTCCATGCACTGAATAAAAAGTGCGGCCGCCGGAAAACGATCCGGCGACCGCTTGATCAAGAGTCTGACACGCTGTTGACTGAGTTAGTCCGGCCGCACCAAGCGGCTGTCCTTATATGTGATACACTTGAAGACCGGGCGCCTGTGTAGCTTGCGCCCTTAACAGTATTTCTATCAAGATATTTGACAGGATCTTGCAGCATAGGAGGATCAGGAAAGATGTCCCTCTATGAATACTATGATTCATCTCATCCTTTTTTTCGAAAATCAGTATTATTATCGCGCATTTCCAGTCGTTGGGCATTTTTTCTTCAATTCAAATGAGGCATATTAGTTCGTGAATTCCAGTTATTAGTGTTTCGCCACCTTCTTTGTGTGTTACTTCCAGCAGGAGTAAGTCCAAGCCTGGTGCCGTGTTGTTTTTCAGCCGTCTGATAGCTACTCCTTCTACTGATGGGGTGGGGATTTCAGTGTCGACCAACAGGACTAGTCGCGATTGTCCAACCCGGTTCCTGTTCACATTCAAAGTTCATCGAAGTAAACCCTCCATCATTCGAACACTTCTTTCTCGTTCGTCAGGAGAGTCCCTAAAATGTCTTTTATAACGTTTGGGCATTTCTGTGTCGGGTTTCTCAGCGCTTTGAGTGGTAGGTAGGCTTTCTGGGTGTTGTTCTTTTCCATGTGGCTCTGTATGCTCGCTATCTGTCCAATTTAGTGTAGTTTTTTCTTACGCTTCACGAATTTTACTTATTCATTGCGCTCCCTTGTATAGATACGATTTTCCATCGTGTTATCGTGTAGTCCGATGTATCCTTTTTCACGCCTGTCTTACGATTTTTACGTCTTTCCTGCATCTAGTGTGGAACCAGGGTTTGTCCGCTAGTCTGTTCGTTCACCCGATACACGTTTTGCCAGCTAGCACAACAGCGGACATCGCCATTTGTATTCGATTGCTCGCTGAGGTTTTTACGGAGTTTCAGGTTCATGTGATTGCTCTTTAAGCAGCACCGATAATTTGATATTCTTTTGAGACTTCTTCATTTTGGAGTTTTTCCAAGTCAAATACCTTGCGTTGTGTGGTGCCTGAGCCTCGGGGGTCAGTTTTCTTGACCTTGCGTCTAATGCTCGCGATTACAAGAAAATGTTCCGAATTAAAATTCGCGTCCCGATGCGGACTCACATTTTCGATACAAGATTGACGATTCCTATACCTTCCATTACGTGGTCGATTTGGTTCATCGTAACCCCGTTGATAAATCAGAGTAAAATGTGTCTTTGTTTTCCGACCCATTCACACCACAAATGTGTCTTTGTTTCCTAACCTGGCCCAACCCATTCACAACTTTACGATCTGATCACTCTTGAATGGTATACGAATAACCAACATTTTTTAGAGAAACCAAAGACAGTGATCTCATGGATTGTGATTCCATCTGTAGTGAGAATAGGATCCTGTCATAGTTTACTAGAATAAAATTGCTAAGATAAATTTCGAACGTGATGATTAATGTTAAAAGAGCGAACGAAGTGATTGATTCGATAAAGTTGCAAACAACGATTGAATGACGCCAAAAATCAAGGAAATGTTTGGTGGATACAAATAATTCACGTCAATCGAACGTGGATCGAAAGTATCACGCAGTGGTCGAGTCACCAACCAAACTCCCATAACCACACACAAAGGAATTGGGAATGCAAATAACAAGAGGCCGAAAGAGATAAAATGAAGGGAGTCCGTCAGCTTCGAAATTTGATTCTCACCACAAATCTCAAACTTACCGGCACAAGTGGCATTCAGCTATAGTATATTTGTGACCACAGCAGATTATATTCGATCGAGCGAGCTTCCGAGTTTAAGATTGGTAATTTAAACGTCACGTCTATTTTTGAGAATGCACGTAGTGCTCATAGCTGATTCGTGGTATGAATTCACTTCAGAGATTCGATACGATGCGAGATTCATCAAAATTCTTCTCTACGCTTAAAGAATGACATACTTAGTACTTTTCATGACGAGATTGTCGAGACTCAAACATTTGCGAACGATTTTGTATCTTATTCCATTTTCATTGACATCAATGGCCATGAAGAAATCTTCTAAATGCATCAGCTCAACCGCTGTTTTCAACAGTCTTGGAAGATTGACAAGACTCTAAAGAAAATCAGACATGACTTTCCTCAAAGTCTTGTCTACCAAATCATTAACGTTTATGTTAACGATTCGAATGAAACAGGTTCGGAGTTTTTCGATTGAACAAAGTATTTGAATCCTAGCTCGAATTTTCTGAGAACTTGAATGCTGTGAATTCATCACGCAGGACAAGACTTCTTTTTTTTTGTCTTCGTGATGGTCCCACGAGGAACTCCTCCTTTCTACTTCATGGATTTATTCTATTTGAATGAATAAGGCAATATTCCCAAGGCTAGAACAGACATTCTTTGTGTTCAAAGAAGTCTCCTGATGATATATCCACGGACAACGTCCATTATACTTGGAAGCTTGTTTACAAATCATCAAACTTTGAAGGGTTACCGTGAAGTTGTCGAAGCTTTGAACAAGTCTCAAACCTTCCACTCCGGTCATTCTACAACAAATCTTCAAAATTTGTATCTTCTCGAAATCATTGTTGACATCATAATGGATCGTGCGATTATACCCTATGAGCTGCAACCGATGGTACTGCAGAAAGAAACGGTATACAATGTGTGTGGCATAGAGACGATGCAAGATGCAAGAGGCAAATCTTCAATGAATGAGAGAGGAAAAGATGAGATTGCAGTGCGAAAAAATGAGATTTTTACAGCGCATCATATAAAGGTCGTAACGATTTCGGTGGGGAGAAGGCTCTTCATTGCCTCAGCAATAAAGTCATCGGCTGCTCGCGCAACGCGCACTCTCAAAGAAAAAGACAATATTCTGCGAGTGGCTTTTATGGGCTCATTCGAGTTATATCTATACGGTTATATCTGCATGAGGCGCGCGATCCACGATCGAGTGAAAGACATCGCAAAGGTGGCATGGCACGCAGAGACCATCAGTTGCGTGCGGTAAAATCGACATTTCCCGCACGTATAGTGTGGCAGCGTGAGCATATATTTGAGCCCATCCTATCTGTGAAAGTGTAATTGCGTTAAATGCCGCGAGTAGCTGTCGCGAATCCCGCCCATGGTCATTCAAAAGTTCACTCACGACAGCAAGAAACGTTTGTTGTACTAAATCCTCGGAGCATAGGAATCTCGTGGGACTTTCGGTTTCATCTGATGTTACCGTTTCCTTTCCGACGGTTGTTCCGGAGGGACTGAGCAACATTTTTTCAGGATAGTTGATTCACTGTGAAACTTTTAGAGTTATATCTATTCTTATGTACTCACGAGGAGAATTTCAACCTTGTGGAACACGGATCTTGACAGAACCATGAGAATCATCTTCTAATGGTGATAAATGAAAATATGCCAATCTTCATTGCTGACCTCTAGTTACGCATAACACTCGTAAGGTTAAAACTACCTTGAGCACAAAGTTTTTCATATCTTGTTATTACTTGATATACCACTCACGATTCATACCGTGCATTACTTAACGTAAGAATTCATACAAATTGAAATTTTCGATATTTTTGAAAATTTTTCGAGGATTTTGTATTGCAAGATAGTTTTTTAACAGTGCCTATTTTCAGCGCGAAAATTGGAATAAGGTATTCATCCAGGAAATTCAAGAACTAGAATTCTATGGAACATAATTAAATTAAGGATATGTTTTAAGGATCGATTTATTCTGAATCTTTTTTGTGAACATGAACATACAATCTGCGAAGGGCATATGGTCGTAAATTGTCCAGCATAAAGATTTATCAACCACGGAATGTATAGAAAAGTGGGTATAAAATATTCCATCGAAAAGAATTTCCGACTTGGTTGATTTCCCAGATGATCTGATGCGATGCCAGGCAAACAAACGTTCGCAAACCTATATCCTTACGCCGGACAAGACGGTACACCCCCCGGAAAAAACATCTGCACAAATCTCAAAAAGCTTCTTGTACCTGGGCGGTTGTTTCAATCTTGATCAGACCATTTTTGGTGTTTTGATGATCGCAACCTCACCCTCAACATTTTAGAATTGGAATCTAGTATTGAAATTTCAACTAGCAGTTGTGGGACGAAAAAGCTTTTTCAAATTTGTGCAGATATCATGTCTGGTGAGGGGCCATGCCCGTAAGGGGCCATGTACACTCACCGACGGTCTATTACATATTCGAAGCTCGAAGAACTTTCAAAGTTATCCTGGGGCCAAATCACCCCATATGTAGGTTCCAATAAACCATGCAATATGAACAGCAGTGGTGTGTTATTGTCGAAGAAAAATTTCATAGTCGTTTGTTGTTACAGTGGTGGTCAAGCCATGGCTCAACAAGAACAAAACCATGCGCCAATTTGACAAAACTGATGGAATAATTTAGGAGAACTTCTTGGATCCTGGAAGTACGGTGAGTCCCTGGCCTCGTTTACCTGTAGGCAAGATTTCCGGATCTAAGGAGCTCGACAACTCCCCGGTCTTGTCTAGCTGGTCCTCGGCCCCAACGTGAAGCAGTGCCTAATATTAATAACAATCCTATTTGCCTCTGTGGGTATGAGTCCTCGACAGCACCTTGAAGTGCAACAGACCCCCCCTCCTCTCTCTTATGCAAGCCCCTAACATATTCTTCCGTTTCCCAGATCCACTAGATCCTGATAAAATATCTATAAATATCTGCTCAAAATGGTATCCTTCTCATTTGATGGCTAATAAATTGAACAATGTTTCATATAATATTACTCGATCACTCGTGCCAGGTTCTGAATTTCCAAAACGACTTCTGAATGGTGTAGTTACCAGACCTGAACAAGTACTGAAGCTGGTTCTCCTCAGCCATAATTTGGCTCATCTTAGCTCATCATCCTACTGTCCTGCAATCTTTAGGTCAATAACCTCAAACCAATGAACTTTGTATGGGATTGTTACTTTACTACATAGAAATAAACAATTTGCGAGATAAACTGGGTACGGCTAATAGTAACCCACTAATTTTGGAGCGGCTTCATTGAAGGCAAGCTGAGGTCACGAGAGTAATTTGCACACACCCTACATCTTTGTTTCGGTCTAAAGCAACGGAGGTTGCTGCGCCAAGATCGCAAGAATTGCCTCTTTACAATGTCCTATAATGCGAACCGCTCATATGTTCTTGAGCAGGAACTTCTCGATCTCGATAATGGGATCTAATGAATGATTCTTTAATGAACAATGAGGAAGCTTAACTTAAAAAGAAAGCGACAACTACTGCCGATTCTTTTCCTTGATACTTTGTAAAGACATGGTAAATAAACCAACCGCATTGTAGCGAATATGCAGGAACAGCACAGAACACATCTCGCTTCAAGATACGTATCACAAAACTGACTCCAGAATCCATTAAAATTATTTTTCCCCATATAATTAACGTGGGACGAAAAATGTCGGTTTGACTATAATAAATCATCATCCCCTGTGACGTATGTCACTACGCGCCGAGCCTCGAATAAGTGCAACGCGGGCATCTTCGGATTCTATCTCTGGAGGTGTAAGTCGATGAGACGACGGAAGAATAGGCGGTCATGGTCCAGTGGTTCGGATGCTTGCTTTCCGGGACACATGGATATCGTGAAGTCGAAGGTCCTGGGTTCGAATCTCCGCGGTCTCCATGTAAAATCGATCGCTTACTTTTTCACGAGTTTATCGACTTTCCACAAATTCCCACGTGACACCCCAATAACTTGAACGATGCTCATTCCATCGGAAAATGTGTAGAGCTATGTACTTTTCGCAGGTTTTTTGAGATCTAAAGAAAAATTTTTATAGCAATTTTTGGAATGATGCAGCCATTTCGAGTTATAAGGCAATCTTGGTTAAACGTCCTGGGATTGCAACATTTTCACCCTACTCTATATTCCATTTCTCATGTTCCCAACATATTTACGGAGTCCGGAAGATTATTTAAATCACATTTTCGAGTAATTTCATGAATATACAAAAAGTGAGCTCTACAAAATCTTCGGCGAGATCTTTGGATTGCAATAAATATATTAGGAACATGATATATAGAGTCTGAGAGATGATCAATTGATGCTATGCTGTTCCCAATCCACCCTCTCAATCACCTATCGGCTCACCTGTCAAACGACCGACCCACCATTCATTCGCTCACTCGTCCACCGATACACCTCTCTCGGCCGCTAGTGAACATACCGACCCACCTACCTGTCCAATCGACACATACATCCAACAACTCACCTACCTACTGGGACATGATTCCGTCCACCCAATTTCAATTACCGACTCTACCCACCCACCCGTCCACGCATCCACCTGACCAACGGTGCAGCCATCCACCCTCAACCCAACCACCTACCGACACATCCGCCGATGCAAACACCGACTCATCCACCCACCCATCTATCCACGTACCCACCGACCGACACAGGCATCCATCCACCCTCTTGCGGATTCTACCCGCCAACCCATTTATCCACCCACCCGTCCACCCATCAACCAGTCCAACCCACACACTTTCGACCCACTTACGTGCCGACATATCCACTTGTGCACCCACAGACCCATCCATCCGACCACTCACCCACCAATCCGTCCAACTGAGCACCCACCCGCCCTTCAACCCATCCATATACGGCTACCCGTAAAACTTCATCTCAACGTAGGCAACCTGATATACAGAACCTGGACGGACAGATTTTGGATAAGCGTTCAATCATCACTAATAAAATGTCAACTTTGTGTATCCAGGTTTTGGAAACGCATCGCTGGTCTTCTATACCAGTTATAGAAGAGAAAGACAAGAAAGCTTTCGAAAACTAAGAATTAAAGCAACTTGTTACATCTGATTTATTTCTTTTTGAGCAAAGACTCAAAACTGAGCATTGAGGCTCTTACGTTAAAATATAGGACGAGAAAGAGGGTGGTATCTTGCACACAACCGTGATTCAATTAACGCAGGATGAGGTTCGCCTCTCAATCAGAAGTACAAGCTCTTAAAAACCCTTCGCCACCCGAGTATCCCATAATAACTCGATTGACCGTAATAATACGCGCATTAAAATAAACCCGGCCAATTCTCGTGGCAAAATTTCCGGCCCTTGCGATCGCTTTATATATCAAGGAAATCAATTTTATACTGGATGCACATCTTTTACCTCTTTCTTCCTCTCTGTACCCTAAATCCGCTCAATTTTACGCTGGCCACGCGCTAATGGGGTTCACCGCGATGTAGAATCGCAAGAAAAAGACGGGACCCCGTATAACCGCGTCACGTACGGAAGTTTACGTCGATTGCTCGCCAAGTTTGCGAATAATACACTCCCTATATATATCACGGCACACGTCCAACTCGCAAAGGAGGAGAGCGATGGAGATATGGTGGCCAATTACTTTGTCGATATGCATTATAATATAAACGAAGGAGGGGGGGGGGGCAGAAGTACCGAGATACGCTTTGCGTAATGACGGTAATCGAGCACGCGGTGTTTTTGAGCAATAAGCGCGGGATATACTCATCGTCTTTTAGCCATTGTTTCTTTTAGCTCGCGACGAGTATCCATAACACATGTATTACTATGTATGATGTCGGGTCTGAAAAGGAAGCGCGCGAGAGGGAAAATGGTTTAATTTTGCGTAACGCCTGATATGATGCGCTCTTTGGCCTTTAATGTTGCCAATTTTCATTACGTTCTCCTGGACGTGTGCTTTCGTGTGAATTTTGTACTTTTTAGTCAATTTTTCGGTGAGAGCTACCACCATCATGTAATGCGTTCCGCTAAGAGCAAAGAGTTGTAGCCAGGACATGAGATATATTACATTTCATAAGATTTTTCTGGGATAAAATGACGGACCGATGTAATGAGCTTACTCGTAAACGTATGCTTGATTGCAATATTATGGGTTGAGATGAGATAGATTCACTGCCGATAGCTTGCATTTGAACGGAATGGGCTCTCTTATATTTCATTCTTTTTCTTGTGAAACTTGATTATGTTTGGAACACATGCACCGATCACAGAGTAGCCAAGAGAATTCTCGTAAGAAAATTTAGGTTGATGTGGAAATTTGTATAGAACTTGGGTTTTTCCGAATCAACTGTGGTTCCAGAAGATTCAGGTGCGCTTTGGTATAGGTGTAGCTTGGTTCCAATAAGATCGAATTTTTGAATAATTTTTAATACTTTCTGGATCGCACGAGAATAGTTCCACGAGAAAACGATAAAACAAAATTACTATTGGACTCAGATTTTTTTTCAAGTAAATTTCCTGGATTCTATAGGTCAATAATTTTTTTTCGGGCCCTGGGTCACTGATCAAACTTATGTTTTGAATTTTTTTTGCCAAATTTTTGTAACTTTTTCCCCTAAAATCGTTATAGCTCATCAAAGACAATGTTGAATAGAGGTGGAAGGCGAGTGAAAAACCATAGAGTCAATAAAATTCACTCAAAAAAAATGTGAGGCCAACTTCTTTTTGTTCTATGGTTTTCTCGTGGAACTACTCATGAGAGAGTCAACGTTATTCCCCATGAAATTCCAACTACCGTAAAATCGGGTAATTCGGATCGGGTGGGTAATTTAGTCCACTTTTTGTCTTTGCGATAACTTTCGAACCAAGGATCACACAGTATGCTGCAAAAGCTCATTTTAAAGATGAGGCACATAGAGCTCCAAAATGAGCTCGAATCTATAGTGAAAATTGAGACAAATGAGTCGCCGTTCAAGTGATTTTTGGTCAGTCGATCGATCGAGTCATTGGAGTAACGACACTTTTACTTATACGGTCTTTTTCTTTTTATTAACGCATTTCCGACCTCTTTTCGAGGTTATTCTGCGGGACCTACAGTTTCAGGCGGGTTCCGAACCACCGAAGCCACCGAAAAGCACTTATGAAAATTCACATGGAGCCGGCCGAGATTCGAACCCCAGCCTTCTGCGTTGAAGGCTAGGAACTTATCCACGAGGCCGCGGTTGCTTCTTATACGGTCTTGAATGTAACATAGATGTGCAATTTGATGCAAACAGGACTTGCGCTTCAATTTTCCTACATTCTGATATGAGCGATTGGTTTCCGATTTGACCCGCAGGCAAAGGTCGAGATGATCGCTCGGGAACGGGGAACCTCATAAACGAGGTGCGAATACTAATTCTTGCAATTTCATACTCAATCAAACATCGGAAAATTGCAAAGAAAAGTTTTTTGATCTGGGAAGGAAGGGCAGTCATTCTGACGTATTTTGAAATGCTAAACATGGACCCAATTCATAACAGACTTTTCCCCGGGTGTTCTCGAGTATGGGCATATTTATGGATTATAAAAATATCTGGGTATGAGTTTTGCGTTTTCGATGCTAATTGAGACCACTTACAGCAAAACGAATAAGGGCGGGATCGTTTTGGCCATCAAATATTACGGCGGCAACATCTGTAAAAGTCAACCAGTGGAATTCACTGGAAACCAGTAGATTGTCACTAGTTGACTTTTACAGAGACTATTTGAGATCTTTCTGTACCCTTTAGAAGGCTAGAAAAACTCAAAATTCACCAGGCGGGGTATTTTCATTCTAGATCAAAATAATGACTAGATAGGTGAAACCTAAGGGCGGGATCAAATTTTGAGTCCAATTTCAAGTCGAAGATATATTTTTTGAGAATATTCAGCAGTGCTTGGAGCCAGAGATAATGAGACAGAGCAAAAACCACCGAGAAAGTTATTAAAAATCACACAGCACCGATACGCTCATGCAGAGCACGAATGTGTGATTTCCCACTCTTGTTGTTTTTCAGCTTCCCAGCATCTCTCAAAATTGGAAGAATACGTTTTCGACGTGAAATTCGACGTAGAATTTGAGCCCGGCCTTAGTTTTGACTTATATGTAGTCACCATTTTGGTCTAGAACGAAAAAACCCCGTCCTGGGGATTTTTTTGCATCTAGGGGTTTATTCAAGCTTTGTAGAGGGTGTAAAAATCCTCAGAAACTATGTTTCCGGCGTAGAATTGGATGGCCAAAACAATCTTGCTCTCAATTTTGCTTCGCTTTTAACACGCGGGACGAGAATGACCAGGAAAGGTGCTATTCTGAGTTTTGATTTGTGTTTAGCAGCTCAAAATACTTCATTAACGCCTTTCACCTTTTCCCGATCAGGCTTTTTTGTGGGACTGTGTCATCATGGGCGCTTCTTACCTTGCATTTGATAAGGATGGCATTTTGGGGCATCATAATTTGATACACTTGGGTGTGCTCGTGGGTGTGCTGCGATCAAACTTTTTGACCAGATTCACAAATCTCGAATTGCACGCGAATAATGACGTGTCATTAGATCCTGATTCAAGGAACATGATAAGGACCGATTTGCACAAAAGTCATACAAGTTGATTGAAAAATTCTATATACACGAAGATTCTGAAGAGAGCCAGTCCAATGCATGGACCGGTTATTCTTCCAAAGACATTAAATCAATGATTTCTTATCTTCAGACTTAGTCGCTGACCAAACATTAGGACTTGGAGCTATTGGGAGATTAAAATTCTTCTTCGTCAATCACGAAAAAATCTCTGTATAAAATTCGTAGCGAGAGGCAAGTATGGAAATAATGTTCTCGCATATACTTAATGATATTAATCGTAATTATAGCGTTATACTTACATACTGGTGATATTATGTCATGCACGTGAGTTGAGTTTGCAGTATCAGACCCGCAGGAGAATCAGCAGCAGCAGGTAAGCCAAAAGCGCCGCCCATGAAACAAATTAAATGCAAAACAGACGATTATGAGCTTTTGCCAATATAGAGGGAATTTCATATAATGGCTCGCTTGAATTATGCGCGAATGAGTGTCGTTCATCGTTTTTTTTCTTTTTTTAGTGAGCGAACGACTCGTAGATATGATGAAAACGATCTTCGTGATGAGAGCGAATATTAAAAATGATCACGTGCCTGATGTTTGACAAGTAATTTCATGTAGAGTGTTGACTCGAACGCATAACATAAATTCGAAAATAAGCACACGGATGATTATGAATTTTATGAATACATATAAAATCAATTATTGATTGTAGAACCCGTGATTCAAAGAATCAAAGGTGTATCCTTCTTTTTTACAAAATAATGACTAATACACTTTTAGAACCCAATGAGCATTCATCACGGTGGTTCAAAAATCAGGAAAGTTCATCAAAGCAAAAATAATGGGAAACGAGCGAAAGTAACTCTTAATTTACAAGAAAACTCAAACCACTCGACAGAGTAAATACGGCACTGAGCTATCAAATTAAAATCAGTGTGGTGTCTAGATCCCTCGCTACCAGTCAAAAGACCTATACTTCTACGCTTATTTGCAATCAGCCGTACCATTAAAATACCCGACGGTGATCCATCATGATCATAAAATAGCGAACCTGTGATTTTATTGTCACCAGAGACCTGTGAGACTTGGCACAGTAGAGAAATAGCATGAACGTGAAATCGTAACGAGCGGTTTGAGGTACTATGGTCACGAAATGCACAATAGTGTGGTTGGTCGCAGTGAGACTTGAAAGATACGATCATTTCAACTGCCTCACGAGTGACGAGATTATATTCTCAATGTGAAATTCAAAGACTCACACTATTATGAGGTTCTGAATACGAATAAATGCGGAATATTACACCGGAAGGAAAGTTTGGGGTCAGTGATTTTTTCGTAAAATCGATATAACCAAACAGTAAAATTTGAATGTTGAACAATTTGCTATCAACTTTCATGAAAGCCGAGGATGAAATCTGAAAAAGCTTGACAATTATCCACTTCATATTCAGCTTAGAATGGCCTCGTTTTCATTAGAATGTTTGGGAAGAATTCTGTTCATATTATAGGTCGTGGTGACAAGTTTAGTTTGTTCGTACCAATGATTTCTTGGAAATGAATGTCGATTAGATGTGTAGTTTTAGAGGCCTCGAGTATTGATTGCATTGTCAAAATTCACGAGACAAGTATTACCCAATTCTACGAAGCCTTTTACACATAAAAATGAACGTGATCTCATAATTTGAAGTTGGAAGAGAAACTATTCATTATCCGGCGAAATAAATATATTTCTCGTGAAATGAGAGAGCTGAAGAGTTACATTCGACCATGACAAATTGCCATTTTAGAGTGGGACTTGATGTATATGCATGTGCGCGACAGAGTATGAGAGTGGTACAAGTGCAACGGATATTCGTAGAGTTTTACGTAATTTTTATCCCGCGAGGATTAGTCCTCGTGTTCCGGAGTTGAAAAGGTCGAGTGCTACATATTCTGCCGTAGTGCGTTTTATTGTTATCGCTGCGGGACTTTACGAATAGCTTTATTTCGACCATGTACTCTCAACGGAAAATATTGTGTGTCTTTTTCAGACTTTTTTTTATTTTGCAAACTGTACTTCCATTTGAGTATTTACAGTTCCAGTATTTTTTACCCTTTTTCTCATGACGCGCAGAATTCATGAATATTCGGAATTTTTTGAAGGGGCGGGTGGATTGTATCAGCATGTTGGGGAACAAGTTACAGTTTGAACTTGATTAATTAGATAAAGTGCAGCAATGATCATAACAAAGCAGACGAAAATGTAATGACCAAAAACTAAAGGGGTCTAATCATCATCCACTCATCTGGATATCAGTATCCCGGGAAAATTTCAAATAAGTCTGTTTTCTTCGGAACCGAGCAGCTCGCGAAATGAATAATTTTGAAATTACACAAATTATGGACAGACAATGTCGTAATGAAAACAGGTGCACGATGATCAATCACATCAATCGCCTACAAATACAATAAATTGAATTTTGACGAAAGTACGCATTTCCTAAGACATGGACAATCCAGTTTTGGATTGTTCGACTTCTTGGCGGACTATTTTTCGATTTATTGTTAAAATTGAAATTCGTGTTGAAAACTCTAACCCACGATATCAGGATTTCGATCTCACTACTGCCGAGAATGAGATATCAGATGACTCGATGAGATTATGATATAAATATCAAAATTATCATGGAATCTCGAAACATGGGATTTGGACTAGTTGTGGATCATGAGCTTTGATCAGAGCTCTGGAACCATCATCAAAATGACAAAATATTTGTAATAAAAATCTTATTAATATCGAAAACATACTTGGAAAATGATGACGAAATTTCTCAAACGCGAACCATACTTCAGTCCTTGAATATTACATGTTCAGGATGACTTTCAAGCGACACTTTCAATTCAAACTGATCGACAGAATTACTAACCAAGGCGTACCTCGTCATCATGATCATTCTTCAATGCCTATTCGTTGATTTTCCACGCGTATGCATAACCAACACGACGAGTTGAACTCGGAGTGGCAGACGAAAAAAAGAGAGCGGGCACGTGTAAGAGTAAACCAATTCACAGCCTCCTGGCGCCAGCGCCAAGGGAAATCATCAGACGCGTGCGCTTTGGCGCCGCTCAGGTGAAAATACAAATTAAAATATACATGCATTTGAGAGAGGAGCGGGAATACCATCCATCATTCTGAATAAGACAGGTGGAGGGATGCAAACAGCCACGCGTCGAAACGCGTCGAAATGCCTCGTCATCGAGCCATGCTAGTCTATCACTGGAATTCAATTGCCGTCAATGTTAGATACTTTCTTATGAAAGATTATTGGTAATTTGATTTAAAAAATCGACGAAATTTCTTAAACAAAGTTGACTAACCCGTTGAGTTTTGTGCAACGAGCGTTTCAATATATATTCAAAATTGTCCTTTATTATTCTGTGGAATAGGTCATGGGTACGTGTGATCTGTAATTAAATCGATTAAGCGCCTGTTCAATTGTTAAATTGTATCCGTCCGGATGCCTCGGATCGTAATGGCGTCGCTGTTGCTGTTGGTGGGTCGGTGGGTCCGTGTTGATGCTAGTGTTACTGGTGTTGCTGGTGTTGTCGGTGTTGCTGATGTTGCTGGTGTTGCCGGTGTTGCTGGTTATGGGTTTTGACTTTTCCGTACGGGTTGTGCTTCTTGGTTGATTTGATGGTCCGATCAGTTGTTCTAAGATCCAATCAGTCGGAACTTTCCTTTTGGATGGATGGGCTATGGCTGGGGCAGAAACTGGGGCTGGGGCTGTGACTAGGGCTGGAGCTTAGGCTTTGGCTGACGCTGGGCTGCGGCTAGGGTCTAAGCTGAGTCTGGGGCTACGGGTGGGGCTGAGGCTGGGCTGTGGCTGTATCTGTGTCTGAGGCTGTGGCTGAGCTGATGCTCGGGCTAAGGCTGGAGCTGTGGCTGGGTCTGAGATAAAGCTGGGGCTGTGGCTCGGGCTGGGGCTAAGGCTGAGGCTGGGGCTAAGGCTGGAGCCGAGGCCGAAGCTAAGGCTTAGGCTGGGGCTGAGGCTAAGCTTGGGCGTGGCCGAGGCTGAGGTTGGAGCTAACGCTGAGACTGTTACTAGGGATGAGGTTGGGCTGGGGCTGGAGCTAGAGTTGGGGCTAAGGCTGGGTCAGTGGCTAAGCCTGAGTCTAACGCTGGGGCCGAGCTAATGCTAGGGCTGAGGCTGAGACCAGGGCTGTGGCTAAGGCTGAAGCTGGGGCCGGGCCGAAGCTGAGGCTGGACTGAGGCTGAGGCTGGGATTGTGGTTAAGGCTGAGGTTGTGACTAGAACTAAGGCTAGAGCTGTGGCTGGGACTAGGGCTCGAGCCGTGGATGGGGCGTGACTGAGACAGGGTCTGGGATTGGGGCTGAGGCCGCCGCTGGGGCTGGCCAACTAGGCAAAATCCCCAGATACTAACTGGAGATTCAGGAACCTCACTATACGCAACATCGCACCAACTCAATAGTTCTCAATCACCGTTACTAGGTTACGCCAAGGAAATTTTCTTCCCGAATTCATCGTTATATGAAATCGTAATGTTACATTGTTGAACTACAGAAGCATTTCACGGCCTCATACCATATCAGAGACACTTCCAAGCCGGACGAGCATCAGCGAGGTAGGCAATCATTCTATAATTTTGCAGAGCCCGAAACATGACACAGGGAATACTTAACACGTCATAAAAGATGAGCTACGGATTACCTGCGGGCTCAATAGGACCACATCGAAACTTTGTTCCATCACACTCAACTGTTTTTACTAGTTTGGCCTTAAGCTGACACGAGGAAAAGTAGGTGTAATTCTGGTTAAATAATAATCGATGTCACCAGAGACTGTGGATTATACTGTGGAAATGATTCGAGTTTTAGAACTAAGCTTGGGCTCTTCTGGACCCCGTGTTTTCCATGAGTTAAGATGAATTTGCTCTCTGAAAAGTCAGGTACAGTGGAAAACATTATTGAAGAGCGAAATGAAAAAGGGTGGTATACCACCGATGGAAATTTAGGGAAACTTGAAAAATAATTATTCAATGGCTTAGGAATCTCAATTGCGTGAACTAACGTGGAAGTTCGCCCTCAAAAATTGTACGGAAGAATCTTGTAGGACTCTTAAAAGTCCTACAAGATTCTTCAATTGTGTGGAGATTAATAGTACCGTAAACGAGGTTGACGGTGAGCACTGGGGTGACTGAGTAACACTTTTGTTTTTGCGTTCACTTTCTATGGCTCACTCTAGAGCATTCTGTGGGCACTCATTTTCTTGGTTTATTCGAGAACTTTCAATTGAATGCTTGCACGGTGCTCTAAAATGATCTAATCGAGAGTAAACGCAAAAATAAAAGTGTTACAAAGTCACCCTGGTGTTCAACTTCGTCTCGGTTTACGGTATCATCTAGAATCGTCTCATCCCTTGCAATTCTTCTAATATGACGACTAGAGAGATGTGATTCTTTTCAGATCAGTCCGTACATTTTTCTTCTTACTTATAATCGGCGACTCCCAAGCCTCTACATCAACTCAAACTGAATAATATCGATGAGAATCTTCAGGGATTCCAAGTGTTTGTGTCAATTTTGGACTCTTTTGATGGAGTTATAATACACAAGATGTAGGATTCTGGACCTGGATAACTTAGGCATAGTGATTTGAAGAATAACGATTGGAACTTTTCGATACCTAAAACAATCTTCAACGTATTTGAGTACGTCAAAATAATAATATATGTCTCTTTACGAGTTTGATCAAGACTTTGGTGAAAGCCTATTTTGGGGATGATACTTGTGAAAATGAAATGTTTCTTCTTGAAAGGTATTAACGGTCAACATCAATCTTTTCGAGATGTATATAAAGCTCTCACGACATCATAAAGGAATGGAGAAGCTTCAGATGAAAACAAAGTAGCTGTTGACTTGCTGCACATAAAATATGAATACAGTGCTAAGAGCTCGAGTTCGTACACACAAAATTGCTGTAATCCTTTGGAGCAGGACGAACGACCTCATACTCTTGCTCTCTCTCTTTCTACCGTCTCCCCTCTGTGCAGCAATTTACATAACAATTTGCATAATACTCATAATTCTGGTAATTATCTCGAATTTACAAAATTTTATACGATGGAAGTGGAGCGCGAGCACTTTAGTGAATAATATTCTTGTTGATTTTAGAATGAAAAATACCAGATATTGATCGAATGTCAAGATATACAATGTTGAACAGATATCAGTTGTAAAAATGAAAACGTATGAAATGTTTGGTTTTTGAGCTGGTCAAAGATGTATTTACGATTCAGAATTAATCAATCAATAGATGTTCGGAAATAGCTGAATATTAGATGAGGGAAAAATATCTCTTCACAAACTGAATCGAAAGAACGGATAAGATCTATATGATGATTAGACGATCTTGTTCCATCATTGACTTGGAGTGCACTACCTTGCACCACAGGGAGCAAGTATAAGTACCCATTTGATTGTATAAACGTGTCAATGTCGTCACAGATAAATGAAGAAAAGAAATACTCCTACTGTGCAGTAGAAGGGCGATAAATTCTCCTACAGTTTCGCTCGCCATATGCATGCGGCAATTAAGGGTCTTTGCTCACGTGGCAACTCACGACGAAGACATTCCATGTCAACGCTAACTGCCCCGTTAAGATGAAGTGCCAACACCCAAAGCTTGTTACGATCGCTTAGATGGTTCAGCCTAAGTGCTGATAAGAAAAAAAAATAACAGAGATGTTGGGTCTTTTCTTACTCTCATCTCTTTTGTTATCCCTCATGATGATAAAGTCTTCAAGACTGCGCCCCTTGGTGATCCGCAAAATTACTTGACGTATCTCGAAGATCTTAGAAAATCAATATATATTATGAGTGGATCAATTTTTCATTGATGCTAGCACACTAGCAATACGGCAAACACCATAAGAGATCCCTCGCGTTTATCTTGGTTTATTAAATTGAATAAATTTTAGACCTAGAAGGGATCTCACTGAGAATGTAATTGAATTTTTTTGATGGAAAAGTAGTGGGAGATAAATCTCTTCTGGCTAATTTTTCGGAATTTCCGTACAAAAGATTATTAAAAAAACTCCCGTAAAATGTTGACTTATTCTTCCTTCACACATGTGCAATTTTTTTCGAAATATTGAAGTAACCCATTTGCTACAGACCCTGATGTCAGAGATGCTAAGCCTCTTATTAGAATTTCTTTCTGAGTCGGGAAAAAGGTGAAAAATGAAATTTTTAAAATTGTTCATTTTTCATTCTCCTTTCTTCCATAATCTCACTTTGAGACCCCATTGACGTTCTTCCATGTTCCCAGTGGTGAAAAATATTTTTCAGATATTTTCGATACAAGACAAGAAAGTTATCACAAATTATTAGAAATCGATAATGACCCCTGGAGAAGACAAAATACAAATAATCTTGAATCATGGTAATCTCTTCATTGTTTCTATACCTCAAGACAAATTTTGAAACTCGGGCACCAATGCACCCCCCACAGACCGTATCTGCCTGCTGACTCTCATCCTTCCAATCCTTCCACCTCTGACTTTCCGTGACGTCTTTATATGTGAAAGATCGGGGCCTTATTGGCGTAGGAGGTCCCTGGAGTGCAGCAGTCGCAATCACAGGGGTCCGTCGTGCGTCGTTGGACGGTACATATAATGCCCCGCGGGAGTCCATTGTCTTTTTCTCGCGCGCGCGATATCGCAGCTCCAAAAATGTAAAAAAGTCAACCGTCTTTCGCTTACACTCGAGGGGGGTCGACGTAGTATAAGGACGCCCTCAAGACTGAATTAATGATGATACTCGCGAAGAGGAGCCGCCGGACGATCAGAGCCGATATATATATTCTAGAGCGCGTGCGATAGCAGCTGTGCCACGCTCCCGTCACAGGATAAATCGCTAAGCGCAAGTTTTTTGGCGAGCCACGAACCGTAGAGAAAACTTTTTACCAAAATCGACCGCATAATAATTGATTGTTGTCCTTCTCCACGACGGCGTGATTTAAATGTTGATGATTGAGATCACTGCAGTGGAATGCATGAGAATACATTAGGTATCGACGATATGTCTTTTGATATATTTCACGGTCGTCATTTGGTTGTGGGGAGATGATTTGTGTGGGAAGAGATAATACGTATAGAGAGGTGCATTTTTTATTTTTCAAAAAGAGTTTGTAATTGATATGCGTGATGGCTCAATGCTGTTAATCATGGCATTTCTCAGCGGGGTGAGTTTTCTATTCCATCATAATGTTTAAAATGCTGTCTTAGAGATTTGATAGACCAATGATGAGGACGAGGATGAGGAACCCATACGCGGCGTGATCGTGACTATGATTTTATGTCTACTAATCTGTGTTAACACGGAGAGTTCAATGGGGTCCATGTTGAAATTTTGTATCTCGTACACCTATGATGATATTTTATGGCAAAAGGGAGTGTATCGTGTTGTTTCTGGCTTATACTTGATATCAACCATTGTGCTTCAGATAACAAAGGTCTACGAGTCTCCAGACTAATGTCAATCCATTATCTCATTCATTTTTCAATCGGCGAAACTAGCTTACGATTGCACGGACCCTATTTCACCTTTTTTGAGTTGGAGATCAGGTTCAAGTCTCCGAATGTCCTTCAGTAATGAGAATGAGACACCTTGGACTAAGATTACAGCTCCAAGAATAGTCATAGATATCCAAAATTAAGAGAAATCTCAGAATTGCAACTTACATGACAGGTCTAAAAAGAAGTGATGTGCATTTAATGATTTCTAGGATTCTACTAGCATTGCGCCGATTCGGGATCTTCCAAGATTTGGATATTTCAGGGTTGATGAGGTTGAACCGCGGAGTTTCGTGTGATATACCTAATTGTGAGTAAAGAGGTGTAAACTCCAAAATCGGATTTATCCTTGTAAATCCGATTTTGAAGTTGAGACTATAAGAGTCTTAACGTTTGCAATAGAAAGACGTTTTGGTTCTGAGATTTACCTATGAAAAGATTTTAAGAATTCTGGAATCCAGAATCAGAGGATAGTAGAGTTCCAGAAGTGTCTATTCATTCGCACAAATGGAACTTTTAGAGTAATTACTTATGAAATGGGTGGTGTGCACAAAGCTATTGAAACATTCATCAATATTTCAAGATAGTTCTGAATCCAACGTTTGAACTTTTGGACAATGCTGACTGTTCATCAACGTTGGTACCGTCGAACGGGGGACTTTGGAACATTTTTGATCATTTTTCAGTGAAATTCCTCTGTAACTTTCGAGTCTTACGGCAAAAAAGTAATGAATCTGTGGTCAGTCCAAAGTTTACAGTTCCAGCTTTCGATTGACGATTGTTAAAGACTATAAGCCGTCTCTGGTCGGAGCTGTGGGTGTTCTAAGTAGTGTTTCAAAGTTAGACCCCATTGGGGTAACTTTGGAATAGTCAAAGGGGAAGTGAGAACTTTCGACATTGTTCTACGTTTCTATATTCATCCTTAAACATAAGGAATCCAGTTTACTATGCCTCCAGTGACATTAAGACTCTCATGGGTCATGGTAGATCTCGTGGAAAGAACTTTTGAACCTTATTGTGCGCTTTTTGGAGCTCAATCATCGAGTGTTCCAAAGTTACCCCGCCCGGTATCTGAAAAAGCCTGACTCTCTTCGGTTTTCTGGGGTGTTCCAAAGTTACCTCATACCTCGAAAAAGCATGTATCTTTACATTCAAGCGTTTCAAAGTTACCCCGGTTCGCTAGAAGAACACGAATTTTTCGGTTTTCATACTACAAAATTGAGTTAGGATGAAAAAACCAAAGTATGTATTTGTGTGGTTAGATGAGATCTACCGCCATTAAGCTGGATTCGGCATGGAAGTGCTCAAACGATACTGATTGTTTGGAGCAAGTTTTTTTAGTTCCAGAATTACATTTTTGGATGAAATCGTTATGACCAAACTCACAGCTAATCGAGGATTCCACACCAGTGCCATTGATGAGCAAAAGTCGTACTAGAACCGGCGAGGAACCTGGTTTCTAGGTATAGCGGAGATATACGAAGTTTTACTCGAGTGTTCCAAAGTAACCTTTGCTATTCAAAATTACCTTAGTTGACGGTATCACACTTCTATTCCAATTATCACGATACGAGTGAAATTAAATCAAGAGACTCCTGAATCCGTCCAAGATTTTTGGAATATAGATACGCAATTGCTAAAAAAAGATGAGCTGGGATAAAAGAATTTTACTTACACCCTGTTGTTGAGAAGGATTCCATCAGTTTCATTTCGAAGTGGAGAGCAGGATTGGAACCAGTCCAAAATGGCATCGTTGTGAAAGACAGGATCATGGCGTTGACATGAAATACATCAGATCACATCATGAGAAGGTATGAAGAAAATCCACTTGTTTGATTCTCAACCTCATTCATATCAGCTTGTGGGTAGAAGATCGATGAGACAATATACTTACGGAAGACGGATCCTGCAACAGAAAATAAAATACGTCTTTAAAGTCTGATTTACGAGAAACCTCATCAATTTATTCAAAGTTTCCAGACTCATCAGGTTATAGGGGGGAAAATTGATAGAAACTGAACAATATTTTAAATGGAGTAATTGGATAATCGTGCAAAAATTGATTAGTGATTCACGAGACACAGCTCGATTGGTAATATTTTTCTTTAATTATACATATCGTGTTTGATGTCTGTACTGTGATCGCAAGTCTATTGACTGGAATTGGATCCAAGTGATGTTCTAAAGGGAGCAGTAAGTTTGACTTGGAAAATTCGATTAAATACACATGTACCTCAATATTCCGGCTTCACACGTACACCGTTAAAGCTTCCAAAAGCAAATCGATTTTCATAATTTAATGGATACCAATTTTCCACGTATCGAGTGAATTATTTTTTATTGAAAAAGGTAAGCTTGGATGCTCTATCTTTGCAACCACAGGAATTCCTTCTCGTCGCGTGTGGCTATCAATAAAGGAGCGACAAAGAGGAGTTCCAAGCTGACTTCCGGTGAGGATCAACCGCAACTTGCAGCGGTGCGTAATCGTATCGATTAATACTATACGACTACAAGAATTTTTGCGATGGAACAGCTCAAGACCCAACATTGAGTATCTCAGAGTTCATTTTCCCAATGATTGCACCTTCAATTTTGTAGCTTTCAACTGAGCATTTAATCTGAATGCCGGTATCCACGTGGATGATCGGTAAGATTATAATATGGAGAGTAATATAATTTCGATGCGAGTGGCTTGAATAACTGATGGGAAGAAGTGTGTGTCAGATAAACACCTGCTGTCACCGTAGAAGTTTGGTTATCCATCAGATGCTGAGACGATGAATTCTGCCTCTTGAGTTATGGATACAGAAGAAAATTTTTTCTCATGTAACCAAGAATATTCCTCAGATTCTATTCATTCGAATCAAGATGATTAATGTACTTTCACAGATTTATCAGATTTTTATAATTCTATGATCTAATCTTGGATTTTCCATTCGTATCTGGGAATAAGAACGCTTGTGACATGAAGAATCGCTGGAAATATAAATTCTGTGTGAGTACGACACCTCGATTCTACATGTCCTTGTGAATATTCCAACTTAAGAATATCTACTGGGACAATCAACGTATAAGCTGTCGTGTTATGTCTTTGTGGTAGAACGGGTAAGGTTCACAGAAAATGCCCCGCAAATCGAATAATTATCAACGAAGATGAATTTTTTATTTCAGAAAGGAATAGTGAATTTGGCGAAAAATATTGGTAATTCAAGTCTAGAATTCTGATAGAAATAAGTTTAGGAAGATATAATCGGAAGAATGAATCAACCATCTGCTTCCGATTGCGCAATGATTAGATACTGAGATATTCCCATCTCATTTTCACGAAAGTCATTCATTTAATCGTTTGGACAGGACATGAATGGTTATCCACTCTCGATTATCTGCCCTTTTTTTCACGAGCAATTTCAATACCACAACCCAATTACGATCTCCGTCTTGAATCAATAAACTCCCGTCCTCGACTCGAGAGCATCTTTCAATTCAGCAGACCACTCCCATTGCAGAGAAAAAAAAACCTCTAGATCGAGTCGTCGCTCAAAAAGCATGATAAATTACCCACTCTTCGGACTCTGCGGTCGTCGAAAGAATGAAAAAAAAGGGGGCATCGGTAGGCGGTCCCCATTGCTGGGTAAAAAAGCCATCATCAAGCCAAATAGTGTCGCAAAAAATATACCAGATCGTTGTGTCCGGTACGATCATTTCTCTCTCATATAGAATCGAACGTTGCACGGATGTATCAGATCGCCACACGTCGCTCGCCGAATCATCGTTTTGCGCAATCTGGTGCTTAAACAGGCGCGACAGATGTGAGGTCCAAATATAATTCCGGGCAAAAGAGCGGAATCATTCGCGCTTTGTTCCAAAATTGTCGTCCCGAATTGGCGCCCACACTAGAATAACTGAAAAGGTAAATGGATGAACAAGTAGATTCAGTAAGTATAATAAGTGAGAGACGCACGAGGAGATCATCAGACAAGGCACAGTTGCTATATAGTGGTTGCGCAGTTGGTGCGCTCGGTGGGCGTGTATTACACACCCCTGGATGGGCCTAATAAATTGTTTGTTGTAATTAAATGAGCCTCGTGGGGAGGACGACGCTCCGCACCAATTGAGTCTGTATACATACAGATTCTCGATGCTCATGCTCTGCCTGGTTGAAGAGAGAAACTGATGAAGGGAAGGTTGCGAGTTTTAGATGGAGATATATATCAAGAAAGGGGGTTGAGCGTGTTGCGCTTTTGCTAATCTGATGATGCTTCTCTTCTGAAGGGTGAACTTAACCCGAAACTGATGTGAGAATATGCATTTGCATGTTAATTAAAATAAGTTTTTGCACTTTATAATTTAAAGTATATATGGTGATCTAATCGAGATACGAGAACAGCACTCATAGTTTTGATTATTTCTCCAAGATATTCGACTGCGTATGATTGAAGCTGAGACCGAATAAATGCCGATCAACGTACAAGTGATTCTTTTCAAATGAATCTGAGACTATCAATGAGAGTCGCGAGGGTTCGAGTCACCAAATCTTACCAAACTTTTTTCACAGTTTCGTACCACCTAGAATATGAAGAATTCAGAGTAACTCGGTCAAATGGGCTTCCTGCTCAGAGCTACAAGCAAAGACGTTAGCATTGACAGTGTATCTATATATATCACTTTTTGACATGGGGCTATATGGGCAATGCTAATGTCATGGGCTGTAATTTCGGACAGGAGGCCCATTTGACAGAGTTACTCTGATGGATTTTTCATATTCTAGGTGGTACGAGACTGTGGAAGAAGATCCGGACTCCCCTTGTAAGTCACTATAGGTATAGATAGTCACTCTTGTGGCTTTCCACAAGAATTTACCCTTTCAGGCCTGCCAGAAAATTTTCTGTAAGTAAATTGCGAATCCTGGGTGAAAGGGTTTGACGTCTCTCTGAAATTCTCTTCATGCTCAATTGTTCAAGGTGATACATATAAAATACACATCATTGCTATATGGACGAGTCTACATGAGATTGCGAACGCGCGCCGGTAGCGCTCTCGATCTCGTCGCTCAGCAACGCAACTTTTCCGTGTTCTAAAACATTGCGCATGTGCTGAAGTTCAAGCTAGGGAGAATGAATCACTTCCGAAACTCGAGAGGGCCCCCAAACCCACCAACTCCTGACAGCTTGGACTGACAATTACATTGGAAGAGTCATATTCGAGGTCATATACCAAAACCTAGGGAGGCATTTTAACCAGCGAATGCCCGGATACTTGATCTTAAAATTTGATTGGTGAAGAGAATTAGTTTCGAAACCCAGGCAAGCAATCACACTCAGAGAAACCCAAATGCTTGAATCGACATTCCTGCGACGAGAAAGATGTATCCCAAAATCCAGGAGGGCAACTAAACCTGCAGATAGGCGGATGCTTGGGTACAGATTCATTTCTGAGCAGAAATCAATCGCAACGCCCAGAAAGTCCATCAATCCAGACAGCACACGGATGCTTGGAGATTAAATTTCGCCAGGAAGAAGATCAATTTCGAAACTCGGAAAGGTCCTCAAACTTGCGAATGAAACATGAGTCAATTTAAAAGATCTCCCCGGGAGGAAAGCATCCCCAAAACTTTGACCAGCTTATCTCAGTAGTATCTCGAGAATTCAGTTGTTTGCAGGTTCGCAGGCTACCCTGGATCGTGAGACTTATTCTATTTCCGATATACGATTATCGATCGGAGTCCGAGTATTCGCGGATTTGGTTGCTTCCTTGATTTGGATAATGTTCTTCTTTGAACAGACTTTTTAGTTCGAACTTTCGGGTGTTTGTGGTTTTAGAAGCTTCTTGGGTTCTGAGGCTGATTTCTGTGATAATTCTCAGTTATCATGTGTTATGGTATAAACCAGGGTTCTTGAGGTTCATGTGCTATAGGTTCTATGCTGTTCTTACCAGGCCGTCGGGCCAGTAAATTGAGGTGCAAGGTATTCTCTAAATGATAAGTCTAAGATGGTGAATGTCGTATAGGTTTATTCAAAGGTAAGTTATAAATCCGAGAGAGCGAGAGATTGTTACATGTACTCGTGATTTGACTGATTCTACAGTGGTACGAGAGAACCAAGGTCTGAATTCGCTCGATCTAAAATGCTGCTAGTCGCGATGTCTACGCTCCGAGGGACTTGCAATTGACTGTGACTCTAGGAGCAAGGCTTGGCGCTTTTGCACCGTATTTGTGTTCGTTCTCACGCCTGGAGCTTGCCACCTCGGCGCCCATTTCTGGCAGATTCCTGCGCAGTATCATTACGCTTGTACTCGAACATTCCTGGCAACTCTCGTATCTATATCGCTGCTTCGGTCATTTGCAAGTACAACTCCGTGGCACTTTGTTGCATCATATTGTGGTTCTTGGAATTGCTTCCGCCCATCGGTATAGAACTGGCCCTGCTCTATGACACATGAAGTACAAACTACAGCGCCAGTCGTTACCAGCTGCCAAATCCTGAATCTCCCTTCTACATCACCTCTCCTACACCACAGCCTCGGGTGGCTCACGAGCCCGAGCACTTTGTCGCGCCACCGCCAGGTGGCGTCCATCCCTTTCTTTCTGATCAATCGATAAGAAACGCCGTGGTGTTTTCAAAACCGGAGCCACAACCGACTTAGACGACGGCTCCTCCAGCCAGACTTCTACAGCATTGACGTGCTCGGGATACCACTGGACGGGTACCTAAGGTCCACTTCTACAGCGCTCACGCGCTCGGGAGTTGCTGCGACCTAAAGTAACAGTCCACATCCGTCCCTCGGGTTGATGTTTGCAGCTTCTTTGGCACTTACGTCCCCGGGATCTCTTCCGTCGCTCGGGCGGCCTTCCTCACGTCGCAGCCCATCCTCTTACGGCCCAAGGCCAACCCGGAAGTTCGTGACAAGCTCTACGGATCCAGCCAGATAGGGTGACTGCAGCGCTGATAGCCGAGGCTCCTTCGGATCAAAGCCTTAACCCAGGGTGTTGGGAACCGCCAGCCGGACGCGATGTTGGTCCCAATGGCGCGCGTCTTAACCCTGAAGTTACGATGGAATTTGCTCAAGCGACGCCTGCAGTTCCAGACAAGCCCTTTCAACACGTCCGCATCAGTAGCATCCTAACAACGTCTCGGAGTGGAACCCCGGGAACCTCCGAACTGCGACATCAGCTCTTTTCAGGGCTAACCCCCAAACCCAAACCGGCCCTTTCCAGGGCCACCATCACTTCAATGTATGAACCACTGTTGCGGCCCACGAAGTTGCGTCGTGGCGCAAGCCCGATGGTAACAGAGCCTTTACGCAATTTTTTCAAACACTAATACATAATCCGTCGTTGCTGAGTGTCGAGAGCGAGTGCAACTTGCAAGAGCGCTCCGCGCTCGCTTTCTCATGTTCACTTGGCCAAAACGTCCGGATAGTCTTGATAGTCCGCGTGGGTGATGGCATAAGAATAAGGAGCTCAGGTGGCCGAGCCATGCGAAGCCTACACTTTCGAGAAATCCTATCGAGTCGTGAAGTATTCTGACTCCGTCTCATCTTATGAACACCAGACGATACGTTCCTGTTACTCACGGTGACAATCATGTGCTGGACAAATCTACTAATATGATTACCTTAACAAGTGAGCAGTCCCTTTAGCATGTGCGTTTTCATAGTAGTTTTTCCCTTACGAATCATAGATTGAAATATTGATTTTCTCCATTTGAACCCTGAAACCCCGAACTCACGAAATCTCTTAGTCGCACAACCAACCGGGAGCATTTTTTTTACACTTCCAAGAAGCGGACGCAGCCCCTAGTCTCAGACCCCCGTGTAAGAGGATCCCCGAAAGTTCTAACAAACGCCTCGCACAATCGAGTTATAAGAGGCTATTGTAACTGAATTGTATCTTCAACAACGATACTCAGCCTTGTACTCTAATTTTTTCATCTCATTCAAATTGAATAATATTGCGCCAGGACCGCATTTCTCAATTTACATGCGGGGCAAGGAGTCAACGTGCAACGAAGGTAGAAATCAAGCATTATGTGAATTGATGTGAATAAGTAGAGACTATATAGGATGATAGAGAATTTTTCCAAAGATAAAGCTATCATGTTCTATCAATGCAGCTCCAACGCGCAGCAATGATCAGTCTATGACCATCATAGCCGCTCTGTGCGTTAAGTCCAAGGCGTCATCTCAGAAGGCATGCAGAGGACTCACACCCCTTTCTCACCTCTTAACATCTTTTACTCTCCTGTACTTTCTATTTCATATTTTCTCTTATCAGGCCCATAACTTTTGAGTTGGTGCCACCCGGAGAGGCTAAATAGCCGATAGGTGATCGATATCTTTCGGGTGAACTCAACATAACCTACATTTTCATGGGTGTTCATAGAGATTGTCTGATCTCAATTGTCCAGGAAAAGATCCTCGAAGAAGGGTCTCCAGAATAGCATTACTCGATATAGCAAATTACGCAACAAGAAGATCATTAAACAGAAATCCCCCGATGATCTCTAGCATTGTGGATGCCACCTTCACTACACAAAACTCGACGAGACAAATCAATTTCACGGTGTTCACAGCGCGGTTCAAGATCTTGGGTTAAATCTCTTATAGAAAAGCAGCATCAGCAACAAAACGACACATTTACACACGAAAAAATAGCGTCGCGCCGCCTCCCTCCACGCTGAGCTAGCCAAAGAATCAGCCATCCTATAGCATTCGTGTATAGGTTGAATAAGGGGAGCAGTTGGCTACAGCAAGTGATAAAGAAGATACGTGGCGGGGGGCTCCAGGCTTGGCTGTATCAGTTGGTCAGGTCTTATGCATGCTCTCGTTACCGCCGAAACACATTGCCCCCTACTACCACTCGTACCTATATATCGACAGACAAACCCACACTCACATACGAATAAAGATGAACGGCCCATGAAAACGGGCTCCAGAGCGACCACCACTGCTGCAGCTATTGCTGCGATATCTGCAAGACCGTATAATATAACCGGAACAGAAACACGGCTCGAGCAACGCGACAGCTCCTGACAAATGACGGCCCGAGCCAGGCCTGTACCCGCCCCTTTCTCTCTCTTTCTCTCTCTCGCTCGCTCAATCGCCCCCGCGAGAACTCGAACGAGCCTCATAATTAAGCGTACAGGTTTTATTTTGCGAGAGAAAGGGATGGAGAGCTATTCGATGAACTTTTCAATCGCGCTTTTAATAAATTTCGTACGTAACCGATTGGATCGCAAGCACCGTGTCGACGTAAAAAGTGGTGGCGTTCGGAGAGCGGTTTGGGTATGGGCAGGCGATGAATTGCAATCGTTTACGACTGTGATCGCGCACTTTTTAAAGGGCATGTGATAAGGGAACAATACGTTTGGTGGATTTATTAGGTGCTGTTACGTAGTGAGATTAGCGGCAGTAGATATATGTATATTTTAGACTGTAAACTATTTCCTAAGCACCTGTTCTGTGTAATACTTCAATACGGAAGTTTGTCGACGCGAGAGTAGAAGAAACGGCAAGTTTTATTATCAACTAGTCTCGTCGATTCTGGATTGAAATTTATTCTGATAGCTCATTTTAATTCAATTGAACTCATCGATGGAATTTCACCGATTATGAGACGCCATAATCAGACGTTTTGAAGTCTGCTTCTTCAATAGGTTTGTTGATGGTGACTAAGGGAGTTACGATCATTAGATCTTAGTAGGCGTGTCGGTGCAACGATCCACAGACTCCTTATCAGAGCCGGTCTAGATGCTTTGGGTGAACTCTCGTCTCTGGCCGCATCAAAAGGGCTTTATTTCATAATATGACGGATAGATCTCGACTGCGCTGTCATTTCTGACAATCTCATATTTATAGAACAAACTTTGAAAGACTAGCAATTCTTCTTTCAGAGATCATTTTCAAGGTCATTTGGAGGTTAACTCGACTTTTTCCAAAAGAAACACCTACCTTTGGCCTCGGATTCTGGAAGGGCGTGGATAATTATGAATCTTTTCTCTTAACTCTTAGCTGGCACTTGGGGTGTGGCACACCCCACGGAAACTTTGGACAACTTTTGAGATGCAGCGATCGTTGAAAATCGACCACCGCGCGCCATCTACCGTTTGTTTGAGATCCCCTCTATCGATTCGTATGGGTGCATTGGCCTGCGCATCATTAGTGTGCCAGCAGCAGCCGCCAGAACTGCGCGTCTCCGTCTCTGGGGTGTAGCCAACCCCTGTGTGCCAGCAGTGTATGTGAAAGTGCGGAGTGGAGCGATTTTTTTTTCATTCCATTTTATAGATGTTCCAAATCACTACATTCCACGTGAGATACACTAATCCTAAGATTCTTTCATGTTAGAGGCACCAGAATAATTTTCATCACTTAATAAATAATTGATTTTTAGAAAAAACTTGTTTCCCATCATTTCACAAAAATACCATTTTTTGGCCATAGTAATTCTTCAAAATAAATATGGTTTTTGTGGAATCGACAATCGGCTCTTGGTACATCTCAAAGTATGCTATCAAATACGTACTTCCTCAAAATTTCAAGGAGATAGCTCAAAAATGAACGAAGTTACAAGGTCAGGAGTGAAAATTGCCAATTTTGCGCATTTTCGCGAATTGTTTCCACAATACATTTTTTTTGCTTCCGCCCAACACCCTTTCGACACCCCAAAGGTGTTATAGCATCTTCGGGAGGCCTTCAGTTATGACCAAAAAAATTTTCAGATTGAAACAATGAAAGCGCGCCGAGTAAAATGAAATTTCCTGACGTGGGGTGTGACATACCCCTGTGTGCCAGCTATGATTGAATACAGAGGTGTGCCAGCTAAGGGTTAAACATTTCTTGATCCGCCTTGACCTGGGCGAGGAGGATGGAGGTCAATACGGGTGGACGGTATTCGCTGAAGCTTCAACGGTAAGCGTTTTATAGAATAATATTTCGGATAAAAGTTGTTCGCAATCATAGCGGAAATGAATTGGTGACCTTGGTTTTGACCTTGGAGGTAATTTTTCAGGTTATTTGGAGGTCAACTCGATTTTTCCATAAGAAACAACCTATTTTTGACTTTGGATTCTGGAGTAGCGTTAAATTCATGGAAATCTTGTCTGGAAAACTTTTTGATCCGACTCGACCTTGGCGAGGTAAATGGAGGTCACTCGGATCTTGCCTAGGTCAAGTCAGATCGGAAAGTGTTCCAGACAAGATTTCCATGAACTTAATGCTACTCCAGAATCCGAGGTCAAAAAGTAGGTTGTTCCATGCATATGAAAAAGTCGAGTTAACCTCCAAATGCCCTCAAAAATAACCTCCAAGGTAACCAACTCATTTTCGACGTGATCATGAAAAACTTCTATGCGAAAAATTTTTCGATGAAACGCTTACTCTTCGATCTACGGCATTTACCGTCCACTCATGCGGACTCCATTTACTTCGCCAAGGTCATTAGGTCAAATCCAAAAATGTTTCAGACAAAAGATTTATAACTTTTCACGCTGTTTCAGAATCCGAGGTTTAAGATGTTTCTTTTTGGGAAATTCGAGTTGACCTCTAAATGACCTTAAAAATGACCTACAAAATCGAAATCACGCTCTCCCAAACTATGGAACACCTGCTCGGGGGTTTTTCGCGATTCCTAATCGTGTCCGAAAAAACAAGGGGGGGGGGGTCTCACTTTTCGGACACCCTGCATAGCTGTAAGGCCTAAGTTCACCGTTGAAAGTTGAAAATCTCTAGCTAATAATTCTGACTAACGAGGACGGGGTCAGGCCTTCGGATCACGGGTTTGCTTGAAACTCTGGGAATAGTCTTCGCTGAGCACAGAAAGGAGATATCCAAAACCGCGCTTGCTCAAAAACGCCCAAGCGTTTTTGAGGAACAGGCTAAAACATATGCATTACAGTACATCTATATATACCACTTTTGATGAATATGAGTATACTGTAATGCGTGGGTCACATGCTGTAGCTCAGAAACGCTTGAGCGTTGGCAAGCACTGTTTTGGATATCTTCTTTCTGTGCCAAAAAAAGATTATTTCCAAAGTTTCAGGCGAATCCGTGATCCGAAGGCCTGACCCACTCCTTGTAAATAGAGCTCGCAGCAACGCTCGAGGCAACGCTCGAGGCAAAGCTCGTCTGGCTTGGAAGTGTCTCGGTATGAGCCCCTGAAATGCTTCTGTAGTTCAACAATGTAACATTGAGATTTCATAATACAGTGAATTCAGAAAAAAAATTTCCTTGATGTAACCTAGTAACTGTAATTGAGAACTATTGAGTTGATGTAATGTTGCGCATAGTGAGGTTCCTGAATCTCCAGTATGTATCTGGAAATTCCGCCCAGTTGGCCAGCTCCAGCGCCAGGCCTCAGCCCCAATCCCAGATCCTGCCTCAGCCACGCCCCATCCACGGCCCCAGCCCCAGTCCCAGCCTCAATCCTAGTCACAACCTGAGTCCCAGTCACAACCTCAGCCTCAACCACAACCCCAGCTTCAGCCTAGGTCCAGACTCAGCTTCGGCCCGGCCCCAGCCGAGCCTCAGCCCCAGCCACAGACCCAGTCTCAGCCCTAGCCTCAGCCCAAGACCCAGCCCCAGTCCAGCCTCACCCCAAGCCACAGGCCCAGCCTCATCCCTAGCCACAGGCCCAGCCTTAGCCTCAGCCATAGCGCCAGTCCCATTCCCAGACTCAGCCTTGGCAACAGCCCCAGCCTCAGCCTTAGCCCCAGGCTTACTCCCCGCGTCAGCCTAGGCCAAGCCCTAGCCTAGCCTTCTGCTCCAGCCTTAGCCTCAGCATCAGCTCAGCCACAGACCCAGCCTCAGCCCCAGCCTTAGCCTCAACCTCGGCCCCAGTCGAAGCCTGAGTTCCAGCCTTAGTCACAGCCCCAACCTCGGCCGAGCCTCACCCCAGCTTCGACCCCAGCCACAGCCCAGCCTCAGCCCCAGACCCAGCCCATCCATTCAAAAGGAAAGTTTTGGCTGATTGGACCTTCGAACAACTGATCGGCCCATCAAATCAACTAACGAGGAGAGCATCAGGTCTGCGGAACACGGATCTTGATGAAACTCCGGGAATCATCTTGTATTGGTGGAAAATGACGGTATCCCCAAGGGCTAAGTCCAATGGGCCTCCTATCCCGAGGTACACCCATGGAGGTTAGCATTGTCAGTATATCTATGTATACGACTTTTTAACATGAACTCATATAGACAATGTTAATTTCCATAGCTGTATCGTTGGATAGGAGGGCTCTTGGACTTGAACCTTGGAGATTTTTCCATTTTCCACCAAAACAAGAAGACTCCCAGAGTTTCATCAAGATCCGTGTTCCGCAGACCTGATGCTCCCCTTGTAAGTAGCCTAATCCGTACGGAAAAGTCGAAAGCCACCATCAGCAACACCGGCATCAGCGACAACACGAGCAACACCGCCAACACCAGCAACACCGGCAACACCAGCATCGCCAACACGGACCCACCAGACCCACAAACCCACTGGCCCACTGATTCACCAACAGTACCAGTGACGCCAACACGATACGAGGCATCCGGACGGATGAAATTGGACAGGCGCTTAATTATTATAAAATTTCGAAACCCAACAAGATCACAAAAAGTTCGATATTCGCTATCATATGCAACTTGAACGAGAGTCCGAGAAGCCAAAATGGATTACATTGTATACTAAGTGACAAAGATAAGTTGGCGGATTTTTTTTTGCATTACGGAATGGTTGAAAATGATTCGAAACTTGTGCGGCAAGCATATTTCTAACGTAAAAATTCCTCAGAAATCGATTGCCGAAGTCAGAATTGCGATATCCCTTTTAATTTCTGAGTTATGAATGAATTTTCGTAAGCATGTCATTTCTATTTCAGCAAATATCGATCGGAGCGAAATTTCAACATGGGCATTCGAAAGATCGTGGCATTTTGAGTCGAAAATGCTTCTTTCCGGTTCCCATTTGTTGCATTATCTCCTCTGAAATTATCAAAAAGAGAATTGTATGTGCAAATCGTAACGTTTTTTGTAACGCCTGTAACGCTATTGTTGTTATTTTTGCATCGGCGGGCGTCTGCTGCTAGTCTGCTGCTGGCAATCAAGAAACTACATGTTTGCTGTGAGCTTTCATTTTTGAGCGACCGTTGACGAAAAAAAGCAATCACCTCATGATTAATCAGTGTAATTGCCTGCCGTCTATGTGATGTGAGTGAATCATGAGAGTTTGTGTCGCTACAGCTACGTGGAGTTCGCCTTAACCTCACAGCGACGTACACGTGTCTGGGCTGGGAGCCAGTATTCTTAATTCTGATAAAACTTTGAAATACCTCATTTTGCTGCGTAATATGATATCAAACGGCAATGAGGCAAATCAATACGATTGGATTTACGTCAAAAATTGTGAAC